>ML289728.1:61313-166146 GCA_005239495.1 Nicotiana undulata | reverse complement strand
GGGGGGGGGGGGGATCAGTGGAAAAACGGGAAACTAGGGCTTGAGTTTAAGAGACCTTCTAGCAGTGATTTGAGGGGTCATTTGGACTCCGATTGCAGCGTTCTTTATATGTATAGACTCGTGAGAATATGAGGATTGTTTTGGTATAAAGTTTGTCGAGTTCCGAGACGTGGGCCTGGGGGTCGGGTTTTGACCAATTTTCGAGATTTTTGGGTATTTTTGATAAATTTCGATTGGGCTTCATTCATTAGCATATTATAATGGTATAAATCTGGTTTTTGGTAGATTTGGATCACTCTAAGGTCGGGCTTAGAGGAAAGGGCACTGCGGAGTAGTATTTTAGTCGGTTTTTAGGTAAGTAATGTTTCCAAACTTGGAACTGAGGGTTCGAAACCCCAAGTTATCTGATAATTGATGTCAATTAAGGTGATGCACGTGCCAAGTGACGGGCATGCGGGCGTACACCGAATGTTTGTGGCCTGGCTCATCCCATGGCACTGCCTAATGGTTATTTCAGGCTGATACTGGTACTGTGCAGGTTGTATTTACTTTGAACATATTAGAAATCATGTTAAGTATAAATGCAAAGGCTTCACGTCGAAAATGTTGAGATCCGAGTGATCGTCTATTAATGTCTCCTCTTGTGATTATTTGATTTCATATACTCAGTCTTGTTATAGCATATCATTTCATGCCTCAGTCTCAGAAATTGTTAATTATATGCATATTTATCATTGTTTGGGATGATTTATACATCTGTGAGCCATATAAGTGAGACTGGAAAAGTAATGACTGAGTGAGGTCGAGGGCCTGTTATTGAGACTGTTATGAGATCGGACTGCACACCGCAACGATACTGTAATCATGCCTTCGTTGGTTTGATATAGTGTCGGGCTTATAGAAGCCCCTCCGGAGTCTTTACACCCCCAGTGAGCGCATTGATATTGAGGGATGGATCTTCCCTAGACATGGATCCTGTCCGAAGTTGATATATGTGAGGGATGGATCTTCCCTGGACATGGATCTTGTCCGAAGTTGATATATGTGAGGGATGGATCATCCCTGGATATGGATCTTGTCCGAGCGTTGTATTCTGGAGATGGATCTTCTCTGTGGGGTTGGATTGGCCTTTTTTTTCCTCGGTACTGAGTGACTACGGCCACCGGTGTTTATGCATATTCAGGGATGGATATTCCCTGGGCCAGAGAGCCATATATAGTACTGAGTACACTTCTACGAGAGAGTTGTGAGCATTATGTGCATTTTCACACTGTTGATATGTTGGCATGTAGAGCATATTAAGATATACCTAGCATATTCTGTTGTTATTTTCTGATAAACTGTGAACATGTCTAAATTTGTGTACGCTAATGATTACAATTATTGAGGTTTAGTTTGTCACTACCTCTCTACACATAGTTTGGGTCCGTTGCTTCTGAGTTGGTGTACTCACATTACCCCCTGCACCTTGTGTGCAGATCCAGGTTCATTGGGACGCGGTAGCGGTTGCGGATTTGCTGTTAGAGTATCTTTTGGAGTCTTCGAGGTAGCAGCTGGCGATTGCAGCCTCGTCTTTTCCCTCTTTATCTTCCTATTGCACTTTACTTTTACAGACTATGTTGTCTATTCCTGTATCCTAACATTCTTATGTTGTAGTAGCTCGTGACTGAGTGATACTAGATACGGGGTTGTAGAACTTAAATTTTTGTTTCAAATATTGTTTTTTACTTTAGATTTATTATTATTATTATTATCCACAGACTTGTTAAAAATGATATTTTATTGGTAATTGCATTTAGCTTAGATAAATTGGGTGGCTTGCCTGGTTCCACGACAGGCACCATCACCACTCCGGAATTGGGTCATGACAATAGTATGCCGAAGCGTACGGCCGAAGCGTTGCGAAAATAAATGTGCATTGCCGAGGGTCGAACGGCTCGAACCATAGATGCATCTATTACCCCGCTCGCGAATCGAACATGTGATGCGGTTGACATAATAATAAGGCTACCCCGCTCGCGAATCATACATGCGACGTGGGTGCTCGTATACATACACAGAATCATCAGGAAATCCAGGAATTCAGTAGAGGTTATACTTGTAAACAAGAACTTAAGCATCTGAAATTGTGAACGTAACTTCCTAATATTCTCATGCTAATTCAAGGGCAATAAGCAACTCAAAATACATTTAGGGGTACATGTAAGGCACATAAAAGCATGCTCGTGAGTCCTAAAACTACCCGACATGGCATAATAGTAGCTACGCACGGACTCTCGTCACTTCGTGCGTGCGTAGCCCCCACAAATAAGGACATTTAAATCATGTGTAATTACCTATGGGGACAATTCCCTCTTAGAAGGTTAGAAAGGAGACTCACCTCGTGCCGAATCTACTTCTCGGACCAAGAACGCGCCTGAAACTACGAACTCTACACCCGAGGACTCGAAACTAGCCAAATGCTATACAAATACATCAATTTATGCCCAAAGTATGGAAATTCCCCTATTTAATTAGTAAATTCATCAATCTTGAAGAAATCCCAAAATTCACCCTCGGGCTCGCACACTCGGATTCAATAAATTCACGAAGGAAACACTCACCCATAACCTAAGGATCGTTAATATATAATTTTTACTTGATTTCATAGCCTATTCGCGGGAAATTCCCTAAATTCTCGAAAGCCCTAGGTTATTACCCATTTCCTTGATTTTCAATAATTAAGAAGGTTAATTTAACTAAGAATTCATGCATTAAACTAACACTAGGATAAAGTTTACTTACCGTATCAGTAGCTAGGTCGTGGAGCAGTCTTCCCAAGCTCTCAAGGTCTCAAATGGTAGAAGAAATGAAGAAAATGGACATTTCCTGCGTTTAAAAGAAACACACTGCCTAACTATGGTTCCGCACATGCGGTCTCGCACATGCGAGAGGAGTCTCGCACATGCGGGAGTGGACAAAAGGGCCTGGGATCGCACCTGCGGAGAAGAGCTCGCACCTGCGGTTCCGCTCCTGCGAAAACTTGTTCGCGCCTGCGAGAATGGTCTTCCTCACCTGGGGCCACACCTGCGAGGCTTTGGACCGCAAGAGCGGTCCCGCACCTACCAAAATAAATCGTTTGGAAAAACCTTCGTAAGTAATTACTACATGGAAATTAAAATATTCCTAGTTAATCTACCTGGGAATTTTGCATCCCTATGTAACTTACTTGCGGATTTATCTGCGAAACTTATCAAAACATTCGCAATAATATTTTGGCAAAAATTCGTAAAAAGGGGATTTTTCTTTGGAATTTTTGTAGGAAGAAATCCGCATGTAATTCCCCATGAAAATCCTTAAGTAAGTCCGTAGGAAATTTTGAGGTAAAAATTTATGGACGAAAGGGATTTTCTTGTGAATATTTCCGCTTAGGAAAATTCTTTGAAAAGCCCCAAGTATAATCCACATGCCACGACCCAAAATCTTAACTCAGATTGTGATTTCCCAACTGCGGGGTCAGGCAAGCCAACACTCAGTTACTAAGGGTTCCACCTCATTTGATTTAAACATTTCATCATAAACCAAGGTTAAAACTTAAAACATTAACCGAAAAAGGGGTAATTAGCCAGTTTAAATCAAAAGCAACCATAGGGAGGCCTGAGCCAATATATATGCGTATACAGATTCGTGATCCAAAACAAATACTACGTGTATGCCAGGAACTAGTGTCACAAGTCATACGGGCATACTAACAGGATACACAAGATATAATATATACAATCCCACTATATGAAAGGAATAGACGGGAATATAGAAAAAGAAACTCTAGGGCGCTGCCGAGGATCGTCAGGGAAAGCAGCTCACCGTGAAGTCAGGTCCAACTATGATCAGAATCTAGCTCCGGTCTGATAACCAGATGCACCAACCTAAGAACTTGTTCAATTGAGTACAGAAGCGTAGCATGAGTACATAAATAGATATGCACCCAGTGAGTATCCCGTCTAATCTCGAAGAAGTAGTGACGAGAGGTCGACTTGACACTCACTAAGGTCCAACAGTATAACATACCATTATATGGTGAAAGCGGTAGGCATGTAAGGGAAATAAACAGCAAATACATATAAGGCACAAAATCCAAGTATGTGCTGGAAGTAAATACATAATTACTACCTCATTTTCCCCAAATATCTGTCAAATCAATGCCCGCGAAATCAGTGACAGTCTAGCATGCGCATACGGGGTAAGGACAACATGATGGAGCCATAAAATAACCATATATGTGCACTGCCGAGGGTCGAACGGCCCGAACCATAAGTGCAACTTTACCATAATCACACATGCGCACTGCCGAGGGTCGAACGGCCCGAACCATAAGTGCAACTTTACCATAATCACACATGCGCACTGCCGAGGGTCGAACGGCCTGAACCATAAGTGCTTCTTTCAATCCGCCGTGGCGTACGACCCGCTCCCATGAGAGTGGAGGAAAGTCACACTCCGCTCGCGGAATATAAATTGCGAAGCGGTCACATGCACACACAATAATCCTCAACATTAGCTTTCCATAAACAACTTCTTCCAATTACCCAAATTCTATAAGATCTCGGGGAAACGATACCATATATAATATGAGTTCACAACGTATAATGCATTATAGGAAAGAATACAAGGCATGATGTGAGTCTAACTACCCGGGCATATCAATAATAGCCGCTACGTACGGACTCTCGTCACTTTGTGCGTACGTAGCCCCCGCAAACAACAACACGTAGCATTTAGATCACCTATGGGGACAATTCCCTCTTACAAGGTTAGAAAGGAGACTCACCTCGTGTCGAATCTACTTCTCGGACCAAGAACGCGCCCAAAACTCCGAACTCTACACCCGAGGACTCGAAACTAGCCAAATGTTATACAAATATATCAATTCATGCTCAAAGTATGGAAATTCTCCTACTTATTTAGTAAATTCATCATTCTTGAAGAAATCCCAAAATTCGCCCCCGGGCCCGCACACTCGGATTCCAAAGAATCATTAATATATGATTTTTACTTGATTTCATAGCAAATTGACGTGTAATTTTCTAAATTTCCGAAATTCCTAGGTTACTACCCAAACCCCTAAATTTTCACTAATTTAGTAGCTAGTTTAATTAGTAATTCATAAATTAAACTAGTATTAGAGTAGAATTTACTTACCTCTTCAGAAGATAGGTGAATTTGCCCTTTCCCAAGCTCCCTAGGTCGACAATGGTGGAAGGAAGATGATGAAAATGAACTAAATCCCGTATTTTAAAAGAACCACACTTTCTAGAGTGTTTTCGCACCTGCGGCTCAAGGACCGCACCTGCGGTCTCGCACCTGCGGAAAAGGGACAAAGGGGGGGAAATCTCGCACCTGCGGAGTGGAGCCCGCACCTGCGAAAAGGGGAAACCTCATCTGGGGCCGCAAGAGCAGTCTCGCACCTGCGGCTGGGCAACCGCACCTGCGGTCACATCGGATCAGATGCACCAGGAGTTACATCAGCTGGTTGTTTAGCCCCGTTTGGTGCCCGAGAGGCACCTAGGCCCACCCGAGCCCTCGTCCAAATATACCAACAGGTCCTAAATCATGGTACGGACTCGCTCGAGCCTTCGGAACACTAAAAACGACGCTAAAACTCAAAATCATATCCCAAAACCCCTAGAATCATAACTTAAGAACTTCAAGTTCTTGAATTCGATAACAATGCGCCGAACCGACCTATACTACTCGGAATGACACCAAATTTTGCAGGCAACTCATAAATGACATAACAAAACTCCATTCGGACCTCGATAACACAAAAACACATTCCAAATCGAAATTCAAACTTAAGGGAATTATTATTTCGATATTGGGCGCCGAAATGCCCCCGGGTCATCCAAAACTCATTCCGAACATACGCCCAAGTCCTAAATCATGATACGAAGTTATTGGAACTGTCTGAACTCGATTCCGAGGTCGTTTGCTAAAAATATGTTGACCGAAGTCAAACTTGGCCAAAAAGGCCAACCTTAAGAAACTAAGTGTTCCTATGCTGCTCTAAAAACTTCTGAATCCCGAACCACTCGTCCCCGCAAGCCATAAATCATAATAAGCCACTATGGGAAGTTTCATTTAGGGGAACGGGGTCCGATAACGTAAAATGACCGGTCGGGTCATTACATTCTCCACCTCCTAAATAAATGTTCGTCCTCGAACGAATCTAGAATCATACCTGAAGTGTTGAATAAGTGTGGATATCTGCTCGACATGCCCTCCTCGGACTCCCAAGTCGCCTCCTCGACCGGTTGGCCCCTCCACTGGACCTTTACAGCAGAAACTCTCTTAGATCTCAACTAGCGATCCTGTCTATCAATAATAGCAACTGGCTCCTCCTCGTAGCCCAACCTCTCATCGAACTGAATAGTGCTGAAATCAACCATGTGAGAGAAGTCAGCGTGGTACCTCCGGAGCATGGATACATGAAAGACCAGATGAACTCCTGATAAGCTGGGAGGTAAGTCTAACTCATAAGCAACCTCCCCAACTCGCCTCAACACCTCAAAAGGACCTATGAACCGCGGGATCAACTTGCCTTTCTTCCCGAATCTCATAATACCCTTCATCGGCGAGACCCTCAACAGAACCTTGTCTCCCTCCATAAATGACACATCATGTGCCCTCTGATCCGCGTAACTCTTCTGTCTGTACTGTGTGGTGTAGAGCCTCTCCTGAATCAACTTCACCCTCTCCAGAGCATCCCTCACCAGGTCGGTGCCATATAACTTAGCCTCACCAGGATCAAACCACCCGATAGGAGAACGACATCGCCGGCCATACAAAGCCTCAAATGGATCCATCTCAATGCTGGACTGATAACTGTTATTGTAAGCAAACTTGGCCAAAGTCAAGAACTGGTCCCACTGACCACCAAATTCAATCACACATGCCCTGAGCATGTCCTCCAATATTTGAACTGTACGCTCCGACTGGCCATCGGTTTGAGGGTGAAATGCTGTGCTGAGGTCTACCTGGGTGCCTAATCCATTGTGCAATGCTCTCCAGAAGTGCGAGGTGAACTGAGGACCTCGATCTGATATAATGGACACTGGCACACCGTGCAATAGGACTATCCCCCGAATGTAGATCTGGGCTAGCCTCTCATAAGTATATGTAGTAGCCACTGGAAGGAAATGTGCCGATTTGGTCAATTTATCCAGAATGACCCAAACCGCGTCAACCTTCCGCAAAGTCCAAGGCAACCCAACCACGAAGTCCATGGTGATGCGCTCCCACTTCCACTCAGGAATGGGCATCTGCTGATCTGGTGCTCATACTTCACCTGCTGGCAATTAAGACACCTAGTCACATACTCCACAATGTCCCTCTTCATCCGCCTCCACCAGTAGTGCTGCTTCAAATCACGATACATCTTCGTAGCACCAGGATGGACAAAATACCAAGAACTGTGTGCCTCCTCTAGAATCCTCTCCCTAAGGACATCAACATTAGGAACACATAAACGGCCCTGAAGTCTCAGAACACCATCCTCGCCAATGGTAACCTCTTTGTCCCTGCCCTGACTCATTGTCTCCCGTAGCTCTGCCAAACAGGGATCATCATACTGTCGAGCCTTAATCTCCCCCAATAACAAAGACTGCGCAACTATATGTGCAAGAACTCAACGAGGCTTTGAAAGGTCTAACCTCACTAGGCGATTAGCTAAGGACTGGATGTCCAAGGCTAGAGGTCTCTCCTCTGCTTCAATGTATGCCAAGCTACCCATACTTTCTGCCTTCCTGCTCAAAGCATCTGCTACCACATTTGTCTTGCCCGGATGATAAAGAATGGTGATATCATAATCCTTCATCAACTAAAGCCATCTACGCTGCCTCAAATTAAGATCTCTCTACTTGAACAAGTGCTGCAAGCTGCGGCGGTATGTATAAACCTCACAGGACACTCCATACAAGTAGTGCCTCCAAATCTTAAGAGCATGAACAATCGCTGCCAACTCCAAATCGTGCACAGGGTAATTCTTCTCATGAAACTTCAGCTGGCATGAAGCATAAGCAATAACTCTCCCTTCCTGCATCAACACGCACCCCAAGCCAACGCGTGAAGCATCGCAATATACTGTATACATCCCAGAACCGGAAGGCAATACTAAAACTGGTGCTGAAGTCAATGCCGCCTTGAGCTTCTGAAAGCTTACCTCACACTCGTTAGAACATCGGAACGGGGCATTCTTCTAAGTCAATCTAGTCAATGTATCTGCAATAGAAGAGAACCCCTCCACAAATCGATGATAATAGTCTGCTAGTCCCAAGAAGCTCCTGATCTCTGTAGCTGAAGTAGGACGTGGCCAACTCTGAACTACCTCAATCTTCTGAGGATCAACCTTGATACCCTCTCCGGATACCACATTCCCCAAGAATGCCACGGAATCCAACCAGAACTCACACTTGGGGAACTTAGCATATAGCTTCTGTTCCAGCAAAGTCTGGAGCACAACTCTCAAATGTTGCTCGTGCTCTCCCAGGCTACGTGAGTAAATCAAGATGTCATCTATGAAGACGATGACGAAGGAATCAATATACGGCCTGAACACCATGTTCATCAAGTCCATGAATGTTGTTGGGGCATTAGTCAAGCCAAAAAACATCACCAGGAACTCATAGTGGCCATATCTCGTACGAAAAGCAGTCTTCGGAACATCTTAGGCCCGAAACTTCAGCTGGTGATACCCCGATCTCAAATCAATCTTAGAAAACAACCGAGCACCCTGCAATTGGTCAAACAAATCATCGATGCGCGGCAAAGGATACTTGTTCTTAATGGTGACCTTGTTCAACTGGCGGTAATCAATACACATCCGCATGGACCCATCCTTCTTCTGCACAAATAAGACCGGAGCACCCCATGGTGACACACTCGGTCTGATAAACCCCTTAGCTAAAAACTCCTCAAGCTACTCCTTCAACTCTTTTTGAGCCATACAGTACGGAGGAATAGATATAGGTTGGGTTCCTGGAGCTACATCAATGCAGAAATCAATATCACGATCCGGAGGCATGCCCGGAAGGTCCGAAGGAAATACATCAGCAAACTCTCGAACAACTGGCACTAGTCAATCGTCGGAGACTTGGCGGTGGTGTCCCGCACATAAGCAAGATAGGCCATACAACCCTTCTCGGCCATATGTCGAGCCTTCATGAATGAAATAACCCGACTAGCTGCACTAATTGAGGAACCTCTCCACTCCATCCTAGGTGACTCGGGCATGGCTAAAGTAACTATCTTGGCATGGCAATCTAGCACGGCATGATAAGGAGATAGCCAATCCATGCCTAAAATAACCTCAAAATCGACCATGTCGAGCAATAAAAGGTCCGCTCTGGTCTCGAACCCGCAGAAAGGTGATCACACAAGATCGATATATCCGATCTACTGCCACAGAATCGCCCACAAGAGTGGACACATATATAGGAGAACCCAAGGACTCACGAGGAACATCCAAGAAACAAGCAAATAAGGCTGACGCATATAAATAAGTGGATCCTGGATCAAATAGCACTGATGCTACTCTACCACATACTGAAATAGTACCTGTGATCATGGCGTCTGAGGCCACTGCATCTGCTCGGGCCGGAATAGCATAGAACCTGGCTGGTGTACCGGAAGGCTGACCTCCGCTGGATGAATAGGAGTTGGTAGAGCCCCTCATGTCTGGCCTCTACCTCTGGGGCGGCCTCTACTAGACTGTCCTCCGCCTCGGGGTGGACGTGGCGCCGGTATGGAGTATGCAAGTTGATAACTCTGCTAAACAGCCTTTCCCCGAATCTTGGGACAAGTCCTCCTCATATGGCCTGAATCCCCACACTCATAACATCTCACTGGTGGCATGGCCTGCTGCCCTGAAGAAGAACCCTGGATAGCTGGGGGACGGTGAGAACCCTCTGGCTTGGCACTGAAGTAAGCACTGGAAGACCCCTGATGACCGGAATACCCGCCGGAGTAACCCCGAATGGCTGGTGGGCGGTAAGAACTCTCTGGCATGGCGCTGAAATAAGGCCTCACTGGAGCACCACGGGGAGGTGGTGGAGGAGCTGAATATGGAGGCCTGCTAGGCTGGCCACTGCCGAACTGACCTCTACCTCAGACTGGGGCACCTCTAAAATATCCAGAAAATCTCGCTCTCTTGTCCTGTTGACCCTGCTCTCTGCCCCTCGATCGATAACCCTTAATCCGACGAGTTATCTCGACCACAAGATGATAGGGAGTATCCATATCCACCTCTCGGGCCATGTTGGCCCTAATACATGAGTGCAATCCAGCCACAAATCTCCGCACTCTCTCACCGTCAGTAGGAAGTATCATAAGGGCATGACGGGACAACTCAAAAAACCTGACCTCGTAGTCTATCACTGACATCTGCCCCTACTCCAGCTGCTCAAACTGATATCGCAGCTCTTCCCTCTCGGAGGGTGTAATATATCTGTCCAGAAACAACTGAGTGAACTGCTCCCAAGTGATAGAAGGGGAACCTGCTGGTCTACCCAGGATATACGATTGCCACCATCTGCGAGCCCTGCCCTCAAGCTGAAAGGTAGTGAAATCTACTCCATTGGACTCTAATATCCTCATGTTGTGCAGTCTGTCCCTGCACCTGTCAATGAATTCCTGAACATCCTCGCCTCACTCACCCTCGAAGATTGGAGGGTGCAATCGAGTTTATCTATCCAATAATTTCAGCGGATCGCCGTCCGCAGCTGGTCTGAGCTCTGGTGCTACTGCTACTGGTTGGACCCCACCCACGGGCAGTGTACCCGGGGTATGATATAATGTTATTTTCTTACCTGTAGCCTGGGCAATAGGGGTCTGGACTCCCCCTCCCACCTGAGAAGTGGCAGGATCCGCTGGAAATAAACCAGCCTAGAACATAGTGTCCATAAATCTCATCATACGGCCCATGACCTCCCGGAAGCCTGGCGCCGTCATGAAGTCCACTGGAGCAGGATCTGCTGGGGGAACCTCGTCCTGCTCCTCAATGATAGGATCCTATGGTGGTGGTGCAACTGGAACATCTCTGGGACGCCCTCGTCCCCTACCTCGTGTCGGTGCCCTCCCCCGGCCTCTGTCACGGCCTCTAACGGCGGGGGTAGCGGCCCCTCCCGGGTCTGGGACATCGGATGCGTGCGTGCTCACCATCTGTGACAGAATAGAAGAATGATTTTTAGTACACCATCGACTGCACGATAGAATATGAATAAAGAGAGGTTTCCTAACACCCTATAGCCTCCTGAAGATAAGTACAGACGTCTCCGTATCGATCCGCAAGACTCTATTGGGTCTGTCCATGACTCGTGAGACCTACGTTAACCTAGAGCTCTGATACCATGTTGTCACGACCTAAATCTGAACTCAGGTCGTGATGGCGCCCAATGCTGGGGTCAAGCAAGCCAACACTTGCGATACTAACGAGATTACCTTATTTTATAGATTATTCCGGAACTTTGCCAAATTTTAAGGTTAAAGAATTTTAAGGCGAAAACATATAACTTAACCAGCCCAAATCAACACAACCAAAAAGGACCAAAAATAACATATGCCATGCCAAGAGTATAATATCTACTACGTGAGCCAGGACCTAGTGTCACAAGTCTACGAGCGGATTAGTGGAATATACAAAATAAGTAGAATAACTGTGCTACTGTCTGAAGTAAATGGACAGAAATAACCAAAAGACAACTCCAAAGTGCTACTGAGATACGCCAAGGGGAGCAGCTCACCGTGGAGTCGGGTACAGAGTATACTCTCAAGATCACGCTCCGGTCAGATAAACAGAAGCACCTGCCTCAGAACCTGTACAATTAAGTACAGAAGTGTAGCATGAGTACATATAAACAAATATGTACCCAGTGAGTATCCCGTCTAATCTCGAAGAAGTAGTGACGAGAGGTCGACGTGATACTTACTAGGGTCAAGATATAATAATATAAGTGAATGAAGACTAGGCAAGGATAGCAGTTCCAGAAATTTTAAGACATGAAAATATCAAGTATAAATTTACAAATTTACCTCTGCATGTCAAATCACACTAGTATAAAATAAACTAACTTTTCCTTTTCACATAAAGCAGTTTATATAATAACAACAAGACTCCCAGTCAAAATATACAGCACATAGTATGCCGAAACGTACGGCCGAAGCGTCGGGAAAATAAATGTGCATTGCCGAGGGTCGAACGGCTCGAACCATGGATGCATATATTACCCCTGCTCGCGAATCGAACATGCGACGCTGTTGACATAATAATAAGGCTACCCGCTCGCTAATCATACATGCGACGCGGGTGCTCGTATACATACACAGAATCATCAGGAAATCCAGGAATTCAGTAGAGGTTATACTTGCAAACAAGAACTTAAGCATCTTAAATTGTGAACGTAACTTCCTAATATTCTCATGCTAATTCAAGGGAAATAAGCAACTCAAAATACATTTAGGGGTACATGTAAGGCACATAAAAGCATGCTCGTGAGTCCTAAAACTACCCAACATGGCATAATAGTAGCTACGCATTGACTCTTGTCACTTCGTGCGTGCGTAGCCCCCACAAATAAGGACATTTAAATCATGTGTAATTACCTATGGGGACAATTCCCTCTTACAAGGTTAGAAAGGAGACTCACATCGTGCCGAATCTACTTCCCGGACCAAGAACACGCCCGAAACTCCGAACTCTACACCCGAGGACTCGAAACTAGCCAAATGTGATACAAATACATCAATTTATGCCCAAAGTATGGAAATTCCCCTATTTAATTAGTAAATTCATCATTCTTGAAGAAATCCCAAAATTCACCCCCGGGCCTGCACGCTCGGATTTCGAAAATTCACGAAGGAAACACTCACCCATAACCTAAGGATCGTTAATATATGATTTTTACTTGATTTTTAGCCTATTCGCGGGAAATTCCCTAAATTCTCGAAAGCCCTAGGTTACTACCCATTTTCTTGATTTTCACTAATTAAGAAGGTTAATTTAACTAAGAATTCATGCATTAAACTAACACTAGGATAGAGTTTACTTACCTTATAAGTAGCTAGGTCGTGGAGTAGTCTTCCCAAACTCTCAAGGTCTCAAATGGTGGAAGAAATGAAGAAAATGGACATTTCCCGCGTTTAAAAGAAACACACTGCCTAACAGTGGTTCCGCACTTGCGGCTCAAGGACCGAACCTGCGGTCTCGCACCTGCAGAAGTGAACAAGAGGGCCTGGGATCGCACCTGCGGAGAGGAGCTCGTACCTGCGGCTCCGCTCCTGCGGAAACTTGTCCGCTCCTGCGAGAATGGTATTCCTCACCTGGGCCGCACCTGCGAGGATTTGGACCGCAGGAGCATCCCGCACCTGCGACTGGGCAACCTCACCTGCGGTCACACAAGATTTGGTGCACCAGCAGCTGAAGCTGCTGGTTTTTAGTCTCGTTTGGTATCCGGGAGGCACCTGGGCCCACCCGAGCCCCCGTCTAACTATACCAACAAGTCCTAAATCATAACACGGACTCGCTCGAGCCTTCGGAACACTCAAGACAACGCTAAAACTCAAATCACACCTCAAAACCCCTAGAATCAAAACTTAAGAACTTCAAGTTCTTGAATTCGATATCAATGCGCCGAACCGACCTATACTACTCGGAATGACACCAAATTTTGCAAGCAAGTCTTAAATGACATAACGGAACTACTCCCGGTCTCATAATTCCGTTCGGACCTCGATAACACAAAAACACGTTCCAAACCAAATTTCAAACTTAAGGAAATTCTTATTTCGATATTGGGCGCCGAAACGCTCCTGGGTCATTAAAAATCCATTTCGAACATACGCCCAAGTCTGAAATCATCATACGAAGCTACCGGAACTGTCGGAACTCGATTCCGAGGTCGTCTACTCAAAATGTTGACCAAAGTCAAACTTGGTCAAAAAGGTCAACCTTAAGGAACCAAGTATTCCTATAGCACTCTACACACTTTCGAATCCTGAACCACCCGACCCCGCAAGTCATAAATTACAATAAGCCGCTATGAAAAGTTTTATTTAGGGGAATGGGGTCCGATAACACAAAATGATCGATCGGATCATTACAGACAATAAACTAATTACCAATATTTTACTACCTAAACAAAAATATTACCGGAAAATATGCATTAGCCAGTAAAAAGTTAATCTTTACCGGCAATTAAAAGAAGTCTGCCAGTAAAAACGAGTAAGGGCCAACTTTAGTTTTTCATATTCCCTCCAAAAGCAAATTCTTAATTTTTTGATTTCCCTTCCCTAACTTCATTCAGTCCCCACCAAAATTTAAAACTCTTCGCTCAACCATAGAACTTCAATCCACTTTCCTTTCCATCCTACTAAAATAATTATCTCCATAGATTTCTCTCTATTTAGCCTATAGAGGAGCGATCACCGAGATTCTAAATTTAAGGTGTATCTGTTAAGGTGAAAGGAGAAGCAAAATTAGGTACAACAAATGGCGAGGATAAACCCTAAGGTTAGTCAAATAGTTAAGGTTACTAATTTCTTTAAGCTTTCTCTCTTTGTCGTCGCTACATATGTAAAAAGCTCAAGAAATTTCTACGCAATTATGTGGTAACTAATTCTGATCACTATTATTTTCAAGGTATTTGTTAAAATGTCAAAGCCAGTTGCATTCAAAGTTATGTAGCTTGTGATGTAATCATGGCGACTATTTTACCGGGTAATACGTTACTGAATTTATACTATATTCGAAATCTTGATAATATTTGGCCCATACTAACTAGCTATAATTTTCACTACCGTATTCAAACTTTATTTTTGTGACATGTGCTACAAATAGTCCCTAATAATTGCCCTCTGGCATATTCCTATATTTTTCAGTCTTTGCTGCATCAATATAGTGGTGATACTTCCTTGAAGTTATTGTTGGTATTAAAATATCCATTCAACATATGCATGGTACTGCACTAGAGTTTATATACATAATTTGTTTTTTGCTTCTCTGTTATTTTTCTGACTTTAGAACACTGTAATAAAGTCATAAACTAGTAAATATAAGGATATTAGTGACCTCTAATATGCGTTCTTTTATATATTTTGCTAGTATGACTTTATTATTTCTTATTGAATACTCTGAGTTTCCTCTCATCATTGTATTGGTTTTTGTTGGTTAAAAAATGGAATTATGTCGTAATGAATTGAATTGCCATCCGATTAACAAAGGTTCCTTTTCTCAAAGAACTTAAGGCAAATGAAATTCGAGTATGAATTTTTAGATGAAGACTAACTCCTCAAGCCATATGTGTCTTGTATTTCATCTTTTTTGGTACTGTATTAATCAATTTTTTTCTCAATTTTCAAATGAACTATTGTGTATTCATTGTGTATGTACAAGGAACAAGTGAGATATGACTGGTAATTGCCATCTGCCCGAATAAGTCAACCAGTTTTTTTATTATTTTTCTTGATGTTATTCTTCCAGTATGTATTGCTTTCTTCATTTTCTTTCTTTCTTTTGTTAACATATTAACTTTATTCCTTGAAATCCTATGTTGTTACACTATCCCACTTTCCTGAAAATTGAGTTGTAAGTACATTTCAACATCCTATCTATACTCTTAACTCTTAAAACTAGAAATTTTGTTATGTGTTAAACTCTTATTTTTAATCATCCCTTGCTTCAGAAATATTATCCGAGTTTAATTTTTATCTTCTGTAAAGAACAAGCATTATTGAATTGTGATTTGTTTGCTTAGCTAATTTCGATAAATATTTAAATAAGCACTTGAGATAATGCTTCTTGATCTCCCTGATATTCTACTTTTTTTTACATATGCACTGCTATATGTTTTGGTCGTAGAGACTAATTCAGGATTTAAATTCTATGGGTTCAGGGTCAATTGGAAACAGTCTTTCTACCCTTCCAGGGTAGGGGTAATGTTGCGTACATCCTACCCTCCCCAGACCCCACTTGGTGGGACTATAATGTGTAGTTATTGTTGTTGTAAATTCTACGAGTTCAACTTTTAAGATTTTAGTATTGAACCTATTATATTTTTAAATTTATGGGTTCACACTCACACACACACACATACACACACGCATTGTGATGACCCGAAGGGTCATCTTATAATTTAAGACCCCATTCCAGGCTCGTTAGCCTTAAAAATATTATTTTATTCACCTTAATTTTCTTGTGCAATCTGGGCGTGAATCCGGAAAGCCTTTATGTAAAAATATATGAAATGATAAATTTTCAGATTTAAAAAAAAAATTTAGTTGACTTTGGTCACCGTTTTCGATAAACGGACCCCGACCCATGTTACGACGGTCCCGAAAGGTACGTAGTAAAATATGAGACTTGGACGAATGCTCAAAATTGAATTCCGAGGTTCCTAGCTCGAGAAATTAATTTTTAATGAAAATTGAAAGACAAAAATTCTAAGGATTTAAAGAAATTGATTAATGTTGATCTCGTTGGTATCGGCCTGTATTTTGGTTCTGGAATCCGGTATAGATTTAGTATAATATGTGAGATAGTGTACTAATTAAATAGTTAGTAGGCATAATTTATAATTACGTATGCTAGGGAGCAATATAATAGCTTTGGAATAATAGGGACGAAAGATTTGGACCAAGCCCATTTTACGTTTCTGCCAGGTTTAAAGTAAAGCAAATAAGTAAAAAATTTCTTTTAGTTCTAATAGATACGCAAAATACCTAAAGAAGAGAGAAAAAGGCTTCAGTAGTCGCCGACGCACGCAAGTAGGAAGAAAAGGCTATAGAGGGTCTTTGCTGGAATTGACCAGATATATTGTTAAATTAATCCCACAACTATATTTTGGATTAAACCAAAGAGATATAATCGTTAAGAAAATAAAAATAAAAATTAAGTGAAGATGCTTCAGTTGTGAATGTAAAGAGTCAACAATGTTTTCGTTTTTTTTTTCTATTTTTGATTTTTCATCTATCACGTTATGCCTTTAACAAACAGTGTATAGTATTGTATCTTTCAATAGCAAAGCAAATATAAATTTTTTATTTATTTTATTGGAGCTCCTTTTCTTATAACAAAGTATTTATAATAAAAGAAAAAGTTCTTCCTCTGAATTCATTTACAATGATGACAAGAGTTTAGTGATCATGGTAATATTTTATACTTGTGAGGCTTTGGGAGTATAAATAGAATTTAATAATTATAAAAAATAAAAAAATAAAAACTTACTACTATGAAAAATCTCTTTAAGATTGTATTTTGGAATTTACTGATTTGCACATAGAATTGTTATAGAAATCTACCCTTATTGTTAGATTAGTTACATTACATATTCATACTTGAATCTTTTTAAGTCACGTATAGCTACGGGTTTATTAACAAAACGTAAGGTCCGGTATACTTAGGAACCTTTTTTAGTTAATGAGTTTTACATATTAGAGTGATTAAAGGATTAGTTGAATACATAGTGAGCCAATTATTGAATTTTGTACGAGAAGTGTGAGATAATTCCAACTACCATATTTGACATCGTTAATTAATATTTGCATAGATTGAGGTCGTTTGGTTGGTGTTCTAGACGTTGCAAGATTGGAGAAACTCTCTGTAGCGGGGTAAGTGTTTGGCATAACCTTAGCTTGACGAAATAGGTGTTGTTGTTGTATTTGCTGCGTGCTAGTGTTGAGTACGATGTATAGGTGTAGTGACGAGTATTTATATCAAGCATATCCGTGAGTCTTATACTGTGACTGTTGTGATTCTTATTATGTATTGTCCATGCTTAAGCTGATGAATATCCATGTTGAACAAGACTTATGATGATTTCTTGGTAATTGACCATTGTTGAGCATTGGCTCAATTTGAGATTTATTTTGCGAAACGAACAATTATATTTATGCATATGGTGAGGAAGAGTTATAAAGCACGAAGGGTGATGTCGTGTACATTTACATTTATATTGATGCATATGGTGAGCAAGAGAGTAAAGCACGAAGGGTGATGCCGTGCACATTTACATTTACATTTATACTGATGCATATGGTGTGGCTGGGAGTAAATGCACGAAGGGTGATGCCGTGCAAGTTTCTTTTCTATTTTAATTGGTGAAATTATTATTGATCACTATCTGTGTTTACCTTATTGTTTTTTCTCGTTTATTATGTTATAAATTCCCCATCGCATGATCCCTTCCCATTAATTGCTATTTCTTTTAAATTCCTTAATTGTTGTTATTCCTGCTAGCAAGATTATATAAATATCCACGTTTTATGTGGTGTCTTGTCCTAGCCTCGTCACTACTTCGTCGAGGTTAAGCTCGGCACTTACTCAGTACATGGGGTCGGCTGTACTGATACTACACTCTACGAACGCCGGATATCTGCGAATGCCGACAGATGTACCTCGTATCTCCAAACGAAATCGGGTGGTCGTCCTAGAACCCTCTACTGCTGAATGGTACCTGGATCTGTTCAAAAAGAGCACAGAGAATAGTATCAGTACAACCGACCCCATGTACTGAGTAAGTGCCGAGCCTAACCTCGGCGAAGTAGTGACTAGGCTAAGTCGGGCTTCAACAATATGATTGATAATAACAATAAAATAATAAGCAAGAAAGAAATCTAATCAGATAGATAAATAAGTGTTACAACCAAATAAAATAAAATAACCCAGCTATAACCAATTCTCAAATGTCTCTTCAGAGTTCCAAGCTTTAACCTTAAATAAAAATAATACTAAAATATTTAAAGAGTAATAAAATAGACATTTTAGCTTTTCAAAACTTTGATTCTCTTTTTCTTGAAAAATCAGTAAAATATAAATGTAAACATCCTCCCTTATCACTCCTTATTGCGGCGTGCAACCCGCTCCCACCTGTCCTCCCTTATTTCTCCTCCCTGAAATATCTCCCTTATTACTGTTGCGGCGTGCAACCCGATCCCACATGTCCTCCCTTATCACTCCTTGTTGCGGCGTGCAACCCGCTCCCACCAGACATATCATATCAGTTTATTCAAAATATCACAAATCAGGCCAAGACTTTCACAATACTTTTGTTTCAACAATTATAAATAATAAACTGCATTTTTCTCATGACTTCATCAATAACCTCTCGACCATGAAACCAACAAGAATATCAAAATATATGTACATTTATTCCATAAAAACAATACCAAACCTCTCAGCCATATTTATATCACGAGGGAACCGGCTCAAACAATCAATACTCTTTCCAAACAGTCACAACAATAACTAACAACAATTCAACAAGGCTAAATAGTCATAGAAACAATAATGAACATGTAACAGTTAAGACAATAATCAAATAAGTGGGGGAACGGAAAAAAGGGATCATGTTTAACAAACAATTTGGGTGGTGCATAGATACTCGTCACCACACCTATACACCACGCCCATGCAATTCACATAGCAAACAAGTGGGGAGTCCTATTCCCTCAAGCCAAAGTTAGACCAAACACTTACCTCAATTCCGCAGGCCACTCACTGCTCAATTATAGCTTTTCCTTTTGAATTCACCTCTAACTTGCTCGAATCTAATCAAAATTAACTTAATATCATTAATTAATGCTAAAGGAACTAACTTTATTGAAAAATATAATTTTTCCTAAGTTTTCTAAAAAAAAGTGAAAATCCGACCCCGGGCCCGCTTGGTCTAAACTCGGGATTCGGACCAAATTACGTTTACCCATTCACCCTCGAACCCAAATATGCTATTAGTTTTGGAATCCGACCTTAATTTGATATAAAAATTCATTTTTACAAAACTCCCTAATTCTACCCAAAATCCTAGATTTTTACTATGAATATTCTTTGTTTTTGCTTTAAAAGTGATGCAAAATAGTAAGAAATTGAAAGAACAAGGTTTGGAATTGATTACCTATGAATTGGGGATGAAGATTTCTGAAGAAAACTCGTTTTTAGGGCTGGAACTTCAAAAATTTGGAGAAGAAAGTGTCCTGCTCGTTCTTTAACAGGTATTTATATTAGCTGGGCTGGGCAACTGTGCGATCGCGGATAAAGAGGTGCGATCGCACAGGGTATTGGCCTCCCCTCCCCCAGGCCTGATTTAACTCAGTGCGTTTGCACTGTATAGTGTGCGTTCGCACAGGTAGGTCCTGGTTGTGCTCCGCGATCGCACGCGTTGATCTGCATTCGCACAGGTTCCAAACAGGCCCTCCAACTTACTCTGTGCGATCGCGGACTTCCCTATGCAATCGCACAGGACAAATACCTGGACACCAGCAGTTATTTTCAAGTGTAAAACACCCCGTGGCCTATCTGAAACTCACTCGAGCCTTCGGGGCTCTAAACAAATCATGCACGCAAGTCTTAAAACATCATACGGACTTGCTCGTGCGATAAAATTGTGAAAATAACATGTAAATCTATGAATTAAACCTAAAAACTCATTATTTTCATCAAAATCTCTTAAAGTTCAGAATTTCTCAACCGGATGTTCGAATCACGTCAAACGAACTCCGTTTTTCACCAAATTTCACAGTTAACCTCTAAATATCATAACAAAGTTGTACCGGGCTCCGGAACTAAAATATGGACCCGATACCAATGATTTTTAGCATTATTTCATTTCTTTAATTCATGAACATTTCAGCAAAATAATTTCTTTCAAAAATTGATTTCTAAGGCTTGGGACCTCAGAATTCATTTCCGGGCATACGCCCGAGTCCCATATTTTACTGCGGACCTCCCAGGATTGTCAGAACACAAATCCAGGTCCGTTTACTCAAAATTTTGACCAAAGTCAACTTTTCCCAAATTTAAATTCTAAAAACTACTATTTCTCATATTTTCACATAAAAGCTTTCCGGTTTCACGCCCAGACTGCGCACCCAAATTGAGGTATTTAATTTTAGTCTTTTTATGGCTATTTGGCATGGAACGGAGTCTAATTTTTTAAAATGACCCCTTGGGTCATCACAATCTCCACCTCTAAAACACACGTTCGTCCTCGAACGGACATAGAAAATTACCTGAAGTGCGAACAAGTGTGGGTATCTACTCTGCATGTCCGACTCGGACTCCCAAGTAGCTGCCTCAACGGGCTGGCCTCTCCACTGCACTCGAACTTAAGAGAAACTCTTAGATCTCAATTGGTGAACCTGCCGGCCTAAAATAGTTACCGGCTCCTCCTCATAAATCAAGTCTTTGTCCAACTGGACATAGCTGAAATCTAACACGCGAGACGGGTCACCATGATATTTCCGGAGCATAGACACATAAAATACCGGATGAACTGAGGATAACCCTGGAGGCAATGCAAGTTTATAAGCTACCTCCCCCACCTTATCAATAATCTCAAATGGCCCGATATACCTAGGGCTCAACTTGCCCTTCTTCCCAAACCTCATAACACCCTTCATGGGCGACACACGAAGCAATACTCTCTCTCCAACCATGAATGCTACATCACGAACCTTACGATCGACATAAGTCTTTTGCCTAGACTGAGCTGCACGAAGTCTCTCTTGAATAATCTTGACCTTATCTAAGGCCTTCTGAACCAAGTCGGTACCCAACAACCGAGCCTCTCCTGGCTCGAACCATCCAACTGGCGATCTGCACCGTCTACCATATAACGCTTCATAAAGAGCCATCTGAATGCTCGACTGATAACTATTATTATAAGAAAACTCCGCTAACGACAAGAACTGATCCCATGAACCTCCAAAATTAATAACACAAGTGCGGAGCATGTCCTCAAATATCTGAATGGTACGCTCAGACTGCCCGTTAGTCTGAGGATGAAATGTTGTACTCAACTCCACTCGGGTACCCAACTCTCGTTGAATTGCCCTCCAAAAGTGCGAGGTAAACTACGTACCCCGATCATAAATGATAGACACGAGAACCCCATGAAGGCGAACAATCTCCCGAATATACAACTCAGCCAACCGCTCTGAAGTATAAGTACTAGCCAGTGGAATGAAGTGTGCTGACTTAGTCAGCCTGTCCACAATAACCCAAACCGCATCGAATTTCCTATGAGTCCGTGGGAGCCCAAAAACGAAGTCCATAGTGATACGCTCTCACTTCCACTCAGGAATCTCTATCTTCTGAAGCAAACCACCAGGTCTCTGATGCTCATACTTTACCTGCTGACAATTTAAGCAACAAGCCACATAAGCCACAATGTCCTTCTTCATCCTTCTCCGGCAATAATGTTGTTTCAAATCTTAGTACATTTTTGCTGCACCTGGGTGAATAGAATACAACCTCCTCAAGGATCAATTCACGGAGGCCATCAACATTAGGCACACACAACCTAACCGGCATCCTCAAAACGCCATCATCTCCAACTGTAACCTGCTTGACATCGTTGTGCCAAACCGTGTCCCTAAGGACTGCCAAATGTGGGTCATCATCCTGCCGCTCTCGGATACGATCAATTAGAGAGACCCAGCAACAGTATAAGCTAGGACACTGTTGGGAGAAATATCCAACCTCACGAACTGATTAGCCAAAGTCTGAATGTCTGAAGCCAACGGTCTATTGCCTACTGGGATATATGCAAGACTGCCCCTACTCACCGCCTTTCTACTCAATGCATCGACCACCACATTGGCCTTCCCCGGGTGATACAATATAGTGACATCATAATCTTTCAACAACTCTAACCACCTCTGCTGCCTCAAATTTAGATCTTTCTGCTTGAATAAGTACTGGAGGCTGCCATGATCAGTAAAAATCTCACACGACACGCCATAAAGATAATGCCTCCAAATTTTCAAAGCATGTACAATAGATGCCAACTCTAAATCATGAACATGGTAATTCTTCTCATGGACTTTCAACTGACAAAATGCATACGCAATCACCCTGCCATCTTGTATCAACACTACTCCAAGGCTAACTGGAGAAGCGTCACAATACACCGTGAAAGAACCCGAATCTGATGGTAACACCAACACAGGTGCTGAGGTCAAGGCTGTCTTGAGCTTCTGAAATCTCGCCTCACACTCATCTGACCATTTAAATGGGGCACCTTTCTGAGTCAATTTAGTCATTGGGGCTGCTATGGATGAAAATCCCTCCACAAAACGACGGTAGTAACCGGTCAAACCCAAGAAACTCCTAATCTCCGTGATTGTGGTGGGTCTAGGCCAGTTCTTGATTGCCTCTATCTTCTTAGGATCAACCTGAATACCCTCTGCTGATACAATATGACCCAAAAAGGCTACGGAATCTAACTAGAACTCACATTTAGAAAACTTAGCATACAACTGATTATCCCTCAAAGTCTGGAGTGCTATACGGAGATGCTGCTCATGCTCTTCCCGAATGCGGGAGTATATAAGAAAGTCATCAATGAACACGATCACAAAAGAGTCCATATGTGGATTGAAAATCTGATTCATTAAGTCCATAAAGGCCGCTGGAGCATTAGTCTGTCCAAAAGACATAACCAAAAATGCATAGTGCCCATACCTCGTACGAAAGGTTGTCTTAGGGATATCGGACGCCCTAATCTTCAGCTGATGGTAGCCTGACCTCAAATCAATTTTCGAAAATACTCTAGCACCTTGAAGCTGATCGAATAGGTCATCAATCCTCGGAAATGGATATTTATTCTTGATAGTAACTTTATTCAGCTTCCTGTAGTCTATGCATATTCTCATTGACCCATCTTTCTTCTTTACAAACAGAACCGGTGCACCCCAAGGCGAGACACTAGGTCTGATAAAACCCTTATCTAACAAGTCTTGCAACTGTTCTTTCAACTCTTTCAGTTCTGGTGGGGCCATCCGATATGGAGGAATGGAAATGGGCTGAGTGCCCGGAGCCACATCAATACAGAAATCAATATCCCTGTCGGGCATCATACCCGACAGGTCTGCAAGAAATACCTCAGGAAATTCACGCACGATAAGAACTGACTCTATAGAAGAAACCTCAGCATCAGTATCACGAATATGAGTCAAATAAGCCAAACACCCTTTCTCCACCATGCGCCGAGCCTTGGCATATGAAATTACCCGGCTGGGAGAACGACTAGGAGTCCATTTCCATTCTAATTGAGGCAACCCCGGTAAGGCTAAGGTAACCGTCTTGGCGTGACAGTCCAAAATGGCATAGTAGGGCGACAACCAATCCATGCCCAATATAATATCAAAGTCAACCATGTCTAGGAGTAAAAGATCAACACTAGTTTCAAGACCCTTAATGACTACCACGCACTAACAATATACTCGATCTACCACAATAGCATCCTCCGCCAGTGTAGACACATAAACAGGAACACTCAAGGGATCACGAGGCACATTCAAATACGAGGCAAAATAGGATGAAACATACGAATAAGTAGACCCCGGATCAAACAAAACGGAAGCAGCTCTATCACAAACTGAGATGATACATGTAATAACAGCGTCGGAGGATTCTGCCTCAGGCCTAGCTGGAAAAACATATAGTCGAGGCAGAGCCCCACCACCCTGAACCACACCTTTGGGAGGACCTCCACCTCTAGCTATCTGTCCTCCACCTCTAACATTATGGCCTCTACCTCTGACTACCTGACCCCTACCCCTTGCTGGTTGGGCAGGTGGTACTGTAGCTGGTGCCAGAACTATGGCACGAGAACCTTGGTACTGATGCTGACTACTCAGAAATTTTGGATAAACTCTCCGAACATGCCCATATTCACCACACTCAAAACATCCCTCCTAATATGAGGACTGACCCTGACGAACCGGCTGACCACGATAATAACTCTGCAGAGGAGGTGCTCTAATAGGAGCTGAAGGAGCACTGTAGACTAGCTAAGCAGAAGGAGGTGCATAAGAACCACGACCCCCTGAAGTACCATATGAAACCTGTAGTGCTGAATGGAATGGCCTGGATGAATGGCCTCTGCTAAATGAAGTTCCGCCTCCAGTTGAGGCACCACTGAAAACACCGGAATGGCGAGGCCTCTTGTCTGACCCCTGACCTCCCATCCCAAGAACTAACTCAACCCTCCTAGCTATATTAGCTGCATCCTGAAGAGAAATCTCGGATCCTGTCTCCTTGGCCATCTGTAACCTGATGGGCTGGGTAAGGCCATCAATAAATCGCCTGACCCTCTCCCTCTCTATGGGCAATATAAGCATATCATGTCTAGCCAGATCCACAAAACGAGTCTCATACTGAGTCACGGTCATGTTACCTTGTTGTAGTCGCTCAAACTGACAACGCTTATCCTCTCGAGTAGTGACCGGTAAGAACTTTTCCAAGAAGATATAGGAAAACGGATCCCAAGTCAGAGCTGGTGATCCCGCTGGCCTAGTCAACAAATAATCTCTCCACCATTTCTTGGTGGAACTAGTCATCTGAAAAGCTGCAAAATCGACCCCATTGGTCTCCAAAATACCCATATTACGCAACATCTCATGACAACTATCCAGATATTCCTGTGGATCCTCCGAAGCAGCACCACTGAAATGGACAAAAAATAGCTTAATGAACCTGTGAAGTCTCCACAAAGCATCCGATGACATGGTTTCCCCATTAGCGGGCGACACTGCTGCAACTGACTAAATTACCCCAATGGGATTGGCCACTAGAGTCTGAATCTGAGGAGTAGTCTGAACTAGAGTGTGGGTAGTACGAGTCGGGACCCCTCCTCCAGCCTGAGATACGGCTGCTGCAACAGGAAAGGTGTCAGTCTGGGCCACACTCTCCATAAGGCCCACTAAATGGACCAAGGCATCCTGAAGAACTGGGGTAGCAATAAACCCCTTTGGAACTTGAGCTGGTCCCAATGGGACAGTCTGAGTCGAAACCCCCTCATTAATCTCAATCTAGGGTTTCGCAGTTGTGGTTGCTGCCTGAGCAACGGGCTGAGTCCTGCCCTTACCTTGGCCTATGGCGTGGCCTCGGTCTCTGCCCCTAGTAAGAGCTACTGCTGCTGGAGGTCCGGAATTCTGGTCAGCGGAAGATGAAGCACGTGTTCTCGCCATCTGCGAGAGAATAGAAGAATCCAAGTCAGCATTTCAGATACAAGAATCGCACGATAGAATAGAAATAAAAATGGAGTTGTTTCCTAACTCAATAGCCTCTGAGAGATAAGTACAGACGTCTCCGTACCGATCCTTCAGACTCTACTAAGCTTGTTCGTGGATTGTGAGACCTAAGTAAACCTAGTACCAGGGCTCTAATACCAACTTGTCACGGCCTAAATTCCCAACCTTAGTGATCGTGATGGCGCCTAACACCACACTTGCTAGGCAAGCCAGTGTTAGAAGTCGAATAACTAATTTTCCTTAATTAATTACTTCAGCATAAATAATCTAATTTAAATGAACTTAATTAAATTAATTCCCAACAACCATAGAATAAAATAATAACAATGACCAATTAAATGAAACGAACCACGAACTAATTATAATAACAACTCTAAGACTACCCCAGGGTCTGGCGTCACAATCCAAAAACAACTAAAGGATACTACAAATAATGGCTGAAAGAAATAGTGTAATTGTTCTGAATGATATAAAACAGTGCATGTAGATATAGGAGAAGACTCTCGAATATCTGCGAATGTCGGCAGATGTACCTCGTGTCTCCAAACGAAATCCGGTGGTCGTCCTAGAACCCTCTACTGCTGAATGGTACCTGGATCTGTGCAAAAAGAGCACAGAGTGTAGTATCAGTACAACCGAACCCATGTACTGAGTAAGTGTCGAGCCTAACCTCGACGAATTAGTGACGAGGCTAAGTCGGGCTTCAAAAATATGATCGATAATAACAATAAATAATAAGCAAGAAAGAAATCTAATCAAATAGATAAATAAGTGTTACAACCAAATAAAATAAAATAACTCAGCTATAACCAATTCTCAAATGTCGCTTCAGAGTTCCAAACTTTAACCTTCAATAAAAATAATACTAAAATATTTAAAGAGTAGTAAAATAGACATTTTAGCTTTTCAAAACTTTGATTCTCTTTTTCTTGAAAAATCAGTAAAATATAAATGTAAATATCCTCCCTTATCACTCTTTGTTGCGGCGTGCAACCCGCTCCCACATGTCCTCCCTTATTGCTCCTCCCTAAAATATCTCCCTTATTACTCCTGTTGCGGCGTGCAACCCGATCCCACCTGTCCTCCCTTATCACTCCTTGTTGCGGCGTGCAACCCGCTCCCACCAGACATATCATATCAGTTTATTCAAAATTTCACAAATCAAGCCAAGCCTTTCACAATACTTTTGTTTCAACAATTATAAATAATAAACTGCATTTTTCTCATGACTTCATCAATAACCTCTCGATCATGAAACCAACAAGAATATCAAAATATATGTACATTTATTCCATAAAAATAATACCAAACCTCTCATCCATATTTATATCACGAGGGAACCAGCTCAAACAACCAATACTCTTTCCAAACAGTCACAACAATAACTAACAACAATTCAACAAGGCCAAATAGTCATAGAAATAATAATGAACATGTAACAGTTCAGACAATAATCAAATAAGTGGGGGAACGGGAAAAAGGGATCATGTTTAACAAACAATTTGGGTGGTGCATAGATACTCGTCACCACACCTATACACCACGACCATGCAATTCACATAGAAAACAAGTGGGGAGTCTTATTCCCTCAAGTCAAAGTTAGACCAAACACTTACCTCAATTCCGCGGGCCACTCACTGCTCAATTATAGCTTTTCCTTTTGAATTCACCTCTAACTTGCTCGAATGTAATCAAAATTAACTTAATATCATTAACTATTGCTAAAGGAACTAACTTTATTGAAAAATATAATTTTTTCTAAGTTTTCTCAAAAAATGGTGAAAACCCGACCCCGGGCCCGCTTGGTCTAAACTCGCGGTTCGGACCAAATTACGTTTACTCATTCACCCACGAACACAAATATGCTATTAGTTTTGGAATTCGACCTTAATTTGATATAAAAATTCAATTTTTACAAAACTCCCTAATTCTACCCAAAATCCTAGATTTTTACTATGAAAATTCTTTGTTTTTGCTTTAAAAGTGATGCAAAATAGTAAGAAATTGAAAGAACAAGGTTTGGAATTGATTACCTATGAATTGGGGATGAAGATTTCTGAAGAAAACTCGTTAGGGATGGAACTTCAAAAATTTGGAGAAGAAAGTGTTATGCCCGTTCTTTAACAGGTATTTATATTAGTTGGGCTGAGCAATTGTGCGATCGCGGATAAAGAGGTGCGATCGCACAAGTTAAGGGGATTTTAAGCAGTGCGTTCGCATGGGGAGGGGTGCGATCGCATAGGGTATTGGCCTCCCCTCCCCCGGGCCTGATTTAACTCAGTGTGTTTGCACTGTATAGTGTGCGTTCGCACAGGTAGGCCCAGGTTGTGCTCCGCGATCGCACGCGTTGAGCTGCGTTCGCACAGGTTCCAAACAGGCCCTCTAACTTACTCTGTGTGATCGCAGACTTCCTTATGCGATCGCACAGGACAAATACCTGGACACCAGCAGTAAAAATATCAGCAGTTATTTTCAAGTGTAAAACACCCCGTGGCCTATCCGAAACTCACCCGAGCCCTCGGGGCTCTAAACAAATCATGGACGCAAGTCTCAAAACATCATACAGACTTACTCGTGCGATAAAATCATGAAAATAACATGTAAATCTATGAATTAAACCTAAAAAGTCAATATTTTCATCAAAAATTGTTGAAGTTTATAATTTCTCAACCGGATGTCCGAATCACGTCAAACGAACTCCGTTTTTCACCAAATTTTACAGTTAACCTCTAAATATCATAACAAAATTGTACCGGGCTCCGGAACCAAAATACGGACCCGATACCAATGATTTTTAGCATTATTTCATTTGTTTAATTCATGAACATTTCAGCAAAATAATTTCTTTCAAAAATTAATTTCTAAGGCTTGGGACCTCGGAATTCATTTCCGGGATACGCCCCAGTCCCATATTTTACTGCGAACCTCCCGGGATCGTCGGAACACGGATCCGGGTCTATTTACTCAAAATGTTGACCAAAGTCAACTTTTACCAAATTTAAATTCCAAAAATCACTATTTCTCATATTTTCACATAAAAGCTTTCCGATTTCACGCCCAGACTGCGCACGTAAATCGAGGTATTTAATTTTAGTCTTTTATGGCTATTTGGCATGGAACGGAGTCTAATTTTATAAAATGACCCTTTGGGTCATCACGCATCTGCTTATGGGACTTGACGGAGTGGTTAGTTATGAATTCTGGAGAGTTTTGGGACACATAGTCCCTAAATATGAGTTTAAACTTTAGAAATCAGACTCTAGTTGGAACTTGTGTGAAGACGGGTCCGGAATCGAATTCTGTCGACTCCGTTAGCTCCGTTGGGTGATTTCGAGGTTAGGAGAGTGTCCGGAATGTGTTTTCGAGGTATGTCGTAGATTTATGCTTGAATTGGCGAAAGTTAGAATTTTAGCGATTTCGGTCGATAGGTGAAAGTTTGATATCGGGCTCGGAATGGGATTTCAGAAGTGGAAACAGGTCCGTAGTGTCATTTATGACCTGTTTGTAAAATTTGAGGTCATTCGGATCAGTTTTGACATGTTTCAGCATCGATTGTAGATTTTGGAAAATTTCTAAGTTCTTAGGCTTGAATCCATGTATAATTTGTGATTTTCGTGTTATGTGATGTGTTTTTAAGACTCAACTAAGTTCGTATGAGGTATTAGGACTGGTTGGTGGTTTTGGTTGAGGTCCTGGGGGCCTCGGGGGTGTTTTGGATGCTCAACAGGGAGATTTTGGACTTAAACACCAGCTGAAGCTTTGCTGGTTCTGGTGTTTCGCACCTGCGGAAGGGGAGCCGCAGGTGCGGACACGCAGGTGCGATGAAGGATGCGCAGGTGCGACTTTTGGGCTAAGGCGAATGGGCTCACATGTGCGGTGTGGAATCCGCAGATGCGGCCCAGAGACCGCAGGTACGACCCCCATCCCATTAATGAATTTCTGCACCTGCAATGCCTTTTCCGCAGGTGCGGGATTGCAGATGCAGCCCTTTTGACCGCTGAAGCGAAATCGCTGGGCAGATAATACCAATTTCTAGGGTTTGAATTTCATAACTCCCAAAACGATTTGGAGCTCGGGAATAGGCGATTTTGAGTGGGTTTTGAAGAGAAGATTCATAGGTAATGATTCCTAATCCTAATTCACTTATATTTCATTAGTGTATAACAAGTTCTTCAATCTAATCAAGGAATTTGAGGGGAAAATTATAAAAATGGGAGGAAAGTTCTCCAAGTAAAAATCTGAGAATTTAATGGGATTTTGACGTCAGATTTTGATGATTCTTGTTCGAGTGTGTTCGTGAGCAAGTAGGTGTTCTAAATTGGTAACTTTCACTTGATTGCGAGACGTGTTCCCAGGAGACTTTTTGGGCGATTTTCCTAATTTCGCGTATTAGCTTCGAATTAATTAGTTAGATTAATTTCTTAAAGTTACATTTACACTATGCAATTGAATATAATAGATTTGGTTCATTCGGAGTCGGGTACTCATGGAAAGAACGTGATTTCGGGTTGAGTTGAGCCGTCGAGGTAAGTGGCTTGCCTAACTCTGTGTTGGGGACTTTCCCTTAGGTTGTTTTGATATAATTGTTGTATGGGCGCCGTGTACGTGAGGTGACGAGTACGTACACGTGCCATTTCTGCAAAAATCTCACTTTTCCTTCAAAAATTATACAATGCCTTGTTCTTCAATTACATCATTTCTACGTGTTTAATTGTTCATCTTAGATTAGGAAAGCATGCTTATTGTTTTTATTTTAAATTCCCTAATTGATACTCTATGTGCCATGTTTAGTTAGTTTTCCCTGCTTTCCTGCCTGTATTTAGATGTTTTGTTAAGATTGATGTTTATTTGGCATTTACTTCGCATTCCATATTTAAATACTACAGACGTATTCTGGGAGATCCCCCCCTGCACTACTTATTTAAATTGGGGACTACAGACGTATTCTAGGAGGACCCCCAACATTGCATATTTAAATTGGGGACTACGGACGTATTTTGGGAGATCCCCCATGTATTGCATATTTATAATTGGAACTACGAGACGGTATCCCGGGAGATTCTGCTATGTGACACGTTGTGTTGAGCCGAGGGCTCCATTTTACTATCTTATTTCAGCTTATTCACTTTAACTGTCTACTTTAGAACTTATTTCTTTTCGTACTATTTAAACTTTTTTAGTTATAAATCAAGTATAGCCTTAACCTGACCTCGTCACTACTTGACGGGGGTTAGGCTTGGCACTTACTGGGTACCAAATGTGTTGTACTCATGCCTTTTCCTGCACATATTTTCGAGTGCAGATCCATGTTCGAGTTCTCAGCCACGTGGCTAGTGGTCGTGACAGCTGTTATCGAGACCGTAAGATAATTCTGCCGCGTCCGCAGAATCCTCCGAGTCACCTTCCATTCCGGTCTAGATAGAGATTTTCTATGTATTTTCTTTCCCGTTGTATAGAGCTATTACAGTATAGAAGCTTGTGACTATGATGTGACATACCAGGTTTTGGGATTTATACTTGTACATGTCGAGCGGCAATGTTATGTTTACTTATATTTTCCTTCCTGTCTTTATTTTATCGTTTTTGAATTAAGACTTTCCGCAAATTTAGGTTACATAATCGTAGAGACAAGGTGCCGTCACGATACCTTTCGGAGGGTAAATCGGGTCGTGACATGACCGCAATAATTATATTATTCGCTTTAGTCAAATTTAATTTTGGCTTAGAGAGATTGTCATTTATCCCAACTCTCCTCTTACATTGAGCTGTATATTTCTTGAAGGTTTTAATTTTAGCATTGGATATATAACCATGTCTATTTACATACATGTGTTTTGACATTAGTGTCTGCCAAAGTTGTGGATGCAATAACGTATTTGCAACACCATGGATATCTGGCAGGACAGCTGGAACAGTAGCAGCAGAGAAATCACCAAAATTCGTAGCACCATAAAAAAAATTCGCAGTAGTATTACTTGCCATAGTTTCTTAGATTGTAGGGAAATGACACGGGAAAATAAAAAATATTACTGCAATAATATTTGTGAGCAGAAATACGCGAATTGGCTTGAGTCGTGCTAGGCACTGTCCTAAGAAACTATTTCAGTAATGTGAAATATTTCCCCGGGATTAAACAAGCACATCTCTATTTATTTAGAGGATACGGGAATTAGCAAAATTAAATAATAAATCTAGCAAGTTGGAAGAGAAAGAAGCAACTAATATCTTATGCCAATTGAAATATTTTAGAAGGAGAAGGACATATAGGAGAGAAAAAAGATAGAAGAATTTCTTCTTTTACTAATGATTACTAATGATGAGCTTTTCTTGGTTTTTGGATGATGGAAGAATGAGGCCTAATCATGGATATATATATATAGGCCCAAGGAAAGCTTCTGCACAAGACAAGTGTTTTACTTACTTGTCAAATTTCCTTCATGCAAGATGCCAAAACATCTCATGCAAATTGCCACTTGGCTTAGTAAGGCCATTTGTCACATAATCTTATAAACCAATGCCACATGTAAAAAGTCTTTGGACACATTGGCAACAATTATCAAAACTTAAGACACGTATACTAACAGACAACAGCAGAGCCACCTTAGCATAAGCCTATAAGAGTTGACCCCTCTTAGCTGAAAAATTATATTGCTAAGCCAAATATATATATATATATATATATATATATATATATATATATATATATATATATATATATATATATATATATATTACTAAAAATCCGGAATTCACCATTAGTAAGAGACCGGGGATCGTTTGGTACGTGGACTACAATTCCTGAACTAATTTATCCCAAGGTAAGGAAAGATCCTGACCATCTAGGTCACAGAGTACTCTTATTATTTAGGGAGTCGGAGACGATCGAAGAGGCAGCAGCTCTCGCTCAACGGATCAAAGGTATGCCAAGGCTTGGAGAAAGGTGAGTGGGCTATGATCGGACTATTGGATCGAGCAAGGTTAGGAAGGGAGGCAAGGCGAAAGGCATGCAGTGGGTACCACCGAAACGAATAGCTAACATAGTTATCCCGGTGATTTTGTCGGTGCTCTCTTTCCTGTTGTTTTTTAGGTTCATAACCGGAGCTATTAAATCTGTTGTTCCCTCCAAATATGTCTCAATTCACATCTCCAATCATGGGGCGATGAAAAAGGTCTAGTTCATCCTCCCGAAAGAAACACATCTTATGAAATATACGGGTCGGGACCCCAACAGGTGGTGTTGTGAGGGACAAGGGTAGCAATCCTTTATTTTCGGAAAAGACCCGTATGCCCACAGATCAACGAACTAGAGGGAGAAAAGCACCACAACAGATATGGAATTCTATTTCCACTTCCAGTTTCACCTTGCGACTCGAGATACGTGCAAGCCTTTGATATTCTAATCTGGGAGAACTAAAAGACTGACCCAATTGGTGACTTTCGCGGTCGCGGTCTAGTGTACACTTGCCCCCTTTTTCTCACTCTTTTGGTGGTTTGTCAATTTGAATATATTTTCTTTATGCTACCGAAAGATGGAAAGTTTTCTTTCCTCTTCAATGAATAATAAGGAATACCAAGCTGCACTCGCCTTTTTGAATTGGCTATGCCGAAAGCGAGATCGCCTAGTTCTACCGGATGGGCATAGGACTTTTAACAACTCCTTTGCATTTCCTTCCTACTATCATGTAGTAATAGCATAAACGTCCTCTATTGGAACCCGACGGAGTTGGAAAGGACTTCGCTAATCATAATAAGGTTGGTCTCACCTTCTTCCGGGGACCCGAACGAGGTATTTTGTGCTTGTCCTGTTGAGGTAGAATAATATAATCCCAAGTTTGATGGGATTAGGTGGGTTATCATGTATTAAGACTAGGATTAAATTTATACTATGTTTGGTTGAAGGTATAAACTTATCCCACGGGATTAAATTTATTCCATGTTTGGTTGACTATATAAATTTATCCTCGGTGTAAATTTAACTTAGGATAAATTTAAAACATAGTATAACTTTAATCTCACACCTTATCTCTCCTTCTCCTGCGTACTAAATGACCCCTAAGGGTTTGCTTTAGACAAGCTAAAGTTGTTGGGTCCATCCCACGAATGTGAAAGGAAGACAAACTTCCTTTGGCATAAAGTACCATGCTGCCAAATCTACAGGAAATGTGATTTGGGTTGTCGGATTTTTCATTGCTTTCACAAGGTGAAGCTTTGACATTTACATTATGATGATGTTATCCATGATGCAATCAAGGAGTATTGTACATCTATAAATAGATAGCTCCTGACACAGTTGAAGACACACCAAACAGAGAGAAAGAGAGTGATTTACAGAGTGAGAAGCAAAATACTATGTAAGAAAAGAAAAAAGAGTTTGATTGGTATTTGTAGTGAGGTGGAAAAATCAAAAGAGGATTATTTTTTTTATTGTGTAGTGGTATTGGAGTATTTTACTCGGTACCAAAAATTACAAAATCCTTGCAATAGTGAAATTAGTTGCTTCTCTCGAGCCGTGTTTTTTCTCTTATTGAGAAGAGTTTTCCACGTAAAACTCTCAGTGTCCTTGTTTCTCTTATTATTACCGCTGGTTACTTTATTTTAGTAATCCGCATTTATAACAATCGTATGCCGTGAATATTATTTCTGTAGGGGTTATTTTTCCAACAACTGGTATCAGAGCACAGGTTCTGCTCATTCACAGAAATATTATTTATAGTCAATTTTACTTTGTGAAAAAGAAAATGTAAGAAGTAAAATATGAAGTAACAAGATTCAATGGTACTGACGGTTTTTCAATATGACAAGGAAGGATGAAGGACCTACTCATCCAACAAGGGTTAGACATTGCACTAGATGGAATAGAGGCAAAGCCGGAAACCATGAAAGCCGAGGATTAGACAGACATGGATAAGAAGGCGGCTAGTCAGACTACACTTGTCCGATGAAGTACTCAATAATGTCGGGGTTGAAAATAGTGCATGTGGTATTTGGAAAAGACTAGAAAGTCTATACATGTCCAAATCCTTAAGAAACAAATTATTTTAGAGAAAGCGGCTTTATGCCATCCATATGAGTGAAGGTACAAATTTCTTGTCCCATTTAAATATGTTCAATGGATTAATCACGCAGATGGCAAACCTCGGAGAAACAATCACTGGAGTAGATAAGATTATCATGCTTCTAAACTCGTAGCCATTTTCCAATGATAATTTGGCAACAACCATCTAGCATGGTAGAGATACCATTGATTTAAAGAAGGTCACATCAGCCATCCTGCTCAATGATAAGATGAGTAAGAAGCCCGAAAATCAGGGGCAAGATCTTATCATGGAAAACGGAGGAAGAAATTCTTATACAGAATCGAGTAGTCGTGATAAATCCAAAGCTCATGGAAAGTACTAGAATCGATCAAAGGGTAGGAATTGTTGTAGTTGCGGTCAACCCGGTCACTTCAAAAGAGAGTGCCTAAAGAAAGGCCGATGCGAGCGCAATGGTAAGAAGAATGATGACAACACAACTGCTATAGTGCACAACGATGATTCAGTGGTTCTCTTCGTTCACGAAAAGGAAGAATGCATGCACCTAAGCAAGCCAAGAGTCAGAATGGGTGGTTAACACAGCAGTATCATACCATGCCACACCGGTAAGAGATTTCTTCTGTAGGTACAAAGCGGGAGACTTTGGGATGGTCAAGATGGGAAATACTAGTAACTCAAAGATTGTGGGGATTGGTGACATTTGTATTAAGATGTCAGATCACATTAGTTCTAAAAGATGTGCGGCACATACCATAATTGTGAATGAATTTTATTTCAGGGATTTCTCTATATCGAGACGGGTACGGGAATCACTTCGCCAATAGGAAGTGGAGACTCGCAAAGGGACCATCGGTAATTACTAAAGTAGTTGCTCCCTCACGTTGTACGAGACAACCGTTGAGATATGCGAAGGTGGATGACATGTGGTTGTAGATGATATGCTTGGAGATTTATGGCACCGAAGATTGGGCCATATGAGTGAGAAGGTACAATTGTGAATTCTTGTGATTATTGTTTATTTGAAATACAACATAGGGTATCATTTCAAGCAACTCATGGAAGAAAATCGAATATACCTAATTAAGTATATTTTGATATTTGTGGTCCAATGGATGTAGAATCAATGGGAGGTAACAAATATTTTCTCACATTTATTGATGATGCTTCACGGAAATTATGGGTTTATTTATTGAAAACAAAAGACCAAGTATTTCAAGTTTTTCAGAAATTCCATGCTCTGGTGGAAAGGGAGACATGTCAAAATTAAAGCGTCTCAGGACAGACAATGGAGAAGAGTATATTTCAAATGAGTTTGAAGACTATTTCTCTAACCATGGAATCACACATGAGAAGACCGTTCTTGGAACCCCACAACACAATGGTGTAGCTGAAAGGAAGAATCACACAATTGTCGAAAAAGTGGGAAGTATGCTCAAAATGGCAAAACTACCTAAGTCATTTTGGGTTGAAGCAGCTCGCACAGCCTGTTAATTAACAGAAGCCCATCAGTTCCATTGGAGTTTGACATTCCAGATAAAGTGTGGACCAACAAATAGGTGTCATACTCCCATCTGAAAGTGTTTAGATGTAAAGCTTTTGCACATGTGCCGAAGGAGCAAAAAACGAAGTTGGATGACAAAGGTATTCCCTTGCATCTTCATCGGGTTTAGAGATGAAGAGTTCGACTACAGATTGTAGGACCCAGAAATAAAAAATATCATCAGAAGCAGAGATGTGATCTTCAGAGAAGATGTGGTCAGGATTGATAGTGATCAATCAACAAAGACCAAAATGATAATAGTACAGTTACTAACTTTATTACTGCTCCTACTGTATTTTTATGTAATCCTTCCACATGTGAAGAATGGCACGCGGAAGGCATAGATGAAGAGGTTGATGAGAAGGGGGAGCACCCTAGTCCACAAGAGGAAGAAGAAGAGAAACAACAACAACAAGAAGGACAACAACCTTTATGAAGATCTAAAAGAGAGAAGGTGAAGTCCACAAGGTTTCCTTCTTCAGAGTATATCCTCGTCACTGATAAGGGGGAGCCAGAGAACTTCAAGGAGATGTTATCCCACCTGGAACAAATCCAGTGGATGGAATCCATGTAAGAAGAGATGAATTCTCTACAGAAGAATGGCATGTACGTACTGGTTGAACTTCCAAAAGGCAAAAGACCGCTCAAGTGCAAGTGGGTCTTTAAGCTCAGCAAAGATGGAAACGACAAGCTGTTCAGATACAAAGCACGATTGATGGTAAAAATTTTCAAACAAAAGAAAGGTAAATATTTTGATAAAATTTTCTCACCTGTTGTCAAAATGGATTCTATTCGAACAATCTAGAGCTTGACAGCTAACCTGGATCTTGAAGTGGAGCAGTTGGACATGAAAATTGTGTTTCTGCATGGAGATTTGGAAGAATAGATCTATATAGAGCAGATAGAAGGTTTTGAAGGAAAGGCAAAGAAACACATGGTGTACAAGTTGAAAAAGAGTCTTTATGGGTTGAAACAAGCGCCAAGGCAGTGGTACAAAAAGTTTGACACATTCATGAGAAATCAAACATACACAAAGACTTATTCAGATTCATGTGTATACTATAAGAAATTTTCTAACAAAAACTTTATCATCTTGTTATTATATGTGGATGACATGTTGATTGTAGGACAAGACAAGAAATTGATTGCCAAGTTGAAGGAAGATTTGTCCAAGTCTTTTGACAAGAAAGACTTGGGTCCAGCACGACAAATTCTAGGAATGAGACTGTCTGAGATAGGACAAATCGAAAGTTGTTGCTGTCACAAACGAAGTACATTGAACGTGTGCTTAAACGCTTCAACATGATGAGTGCTAAACTAGTTAGCACGCATTTTGTTGGTCATATGAAGTTGAGCAAGAAAATGTATCGTACAATGAAGGAAGATAAAGAAAGCATGGATAAAATTCCATATTCCTCTGTTGTCGGGAGCTTAATGTATGCAATAGTATGTACTAGACTTGATATTGCTCATGATTTCTATGTTGTTAGCAGGTTTCTTGACAATCCCGGAAAAGAACATTGGGAAGCTATGAAGTGGATACTCAGGTATCTAAAAGGAACCTCAGATGAATGCTTGTGTTTTGGAGGATCTGATCCAATCTTTTGAAGGTCTATACATACGCTGATATGGTAGGAGACAGTGATAATAGAAAATCCACTACTGGATATTTGTTTACATTTTCAGGAAGAACTATATCATGGCAATCAAGGTTGCAGAAGTGTGTCGCACTCTCTACAACTGAAGCAAAGTACATTGCTTCTACTGAAGCTGGCAAGGATATAATACGGCTTAAACGGTTCCTTCAAGAGCTTTACTTGCATCAGAAGGAGTATGTTGTCTATTGTGACAGTCAAAGTGCAATAGACCTGAGGAAAAACTCTATGCACCATGCAAGAACAAAGCATATTAATGTGAGTATCATTAGAGTCGTGAGCAAGTGCAAAACGAATCTTTTCAGGTAAAGAATATTCACACAAGTGATAATCCCGTGGATATGTTGACCAAGGCAATATCAAGAGACAAGATCGAGCTAGGCAAGGAACTTGTCGCCATGAACGCTATATGAAAAAATGAAGATACCTCCTTCATGTGCATGGGACTAGAGTGGGAGATTGTGGGATCCATCCCATGAATGTGAAAGGAAGACAAACTTCCTTTGGCATAAAGCACCATGCTGCCAAATCTACAGAAAATGTGATTTTGGGTTGTCGGATTTTTCATTCCTTATACAAGGTGAAGCTTTGAAATTTACATTATGATAATGTCATCCATGATGCAAGCAAGGAGTATTGGACGTCTATAAATAGATAGCTCCTGACTCAGTTGAAGACACACCAAATGGAGAGAAAGAGAGTGATCTATAGAGCAAGAAGCGAAATACTCTGCACGGAAAAATATAGAGAGTTTGAGCGGTATTTGTAGTGAGGTGAAAAATCAAAAGAGGATTATTTCTTTTGAGTGTGTAGGGGTATTGGAGTATTATACTCGGTACCCCAAATTGTAAAATCCTTACTATAGTGAAACCAATTGCTCCTCTCGAGCCGTGGTTTTTTCCTTATTCAGAAGAGTTTTTCACGTAAAAATTTTGGTGACCTTGTTTCTCTTATTATTACCGCTGGTTACAGTATTTTAGTAATCTGCATTTATTACAATCATATACCGTGAATATTATTTCGATGGGGTTAATTTTCCCAACAAAAGTTTCTTATTCCATAAGAGATTGGCTACTTGGAAGTCCAATATCATCCTTCGGGGAAGATATAACTTTGTGTCGGACGAGGAGCTCCTCCGACAGATATTTAACATAGTTACCATTTCCAACTGCATAATAGTTTCGGCCAGTGTTTAAAAGGCGTGAGCGTAAGGCGATGCGTTTTACATATGCTTCAGCGAAGCGTAAGCCCCAAGGTACGAGGTGTAAGTCGCATGTGTATTTCATTTTTAATATAATATAATTACAGTAAATATTTATAAAGAGGTAAAATTGCATAAAAATTAAAAAATACTATAAATATGTGAAATATATATATATATATATATATGTATATATATGTATATATATGTATATATATACATATATATATACATATATACATATATACATATATATATATATGTGTGTGTGTGTGTGTGCGCGCGCGCGCGCACGCGCTCTCTATCTCCAAAAAGAACTAGTCAAAACAATCTATTATACGCTACTTACAAGCACAAGTAATTGAGTCGAAAAGAATAAGACAAAATACATAATTTTCCCATCAACCTTGCAGCGAATTCCCTGTTACACACCTCTCTTTTATGGTAAATCTTTTACACACTCAACCTTTTAAAAGTGTGTCTAAGACACACCACGTTTGTGCTTGACCATTTTTTCAGATAACGTGAAAGTCACGCCCTAATAGGTTCGTGACACGTGTCATTGACTTTAAAAAGGAAAAAAATATTAGAAATTAAAATTAAAACTCATCTTCTTCATCTTTCCATTCTATCTTATGCACCATTGTGCTACCACCATGTTTGTTTGTGAGAAAGTCCCCATCAACACCAAAAATCAACCACACTATCTAAACAACTAGTTGAAAATAATCGAGCAACAAATTGATTTCAATAACCCAATAACTAACAAGACCCAATTGATTTTTCAAGCTTGTTTCGTTACCCCAACAATGGTGATTCTATATTTTTTCACCAAACATTCAATACTACTGTTAAAGCCTTTTAAATATATCACAAATAAATAGTTTTCACAATATTTGGATAATATAAACCAACAAAATCCGCTCGATTTTAGTTCTAAAATTGACATGTTCTTTCAAAAATTCTATTTGAGGAAGAAAATGAGGGGGATGGTGATGAGGAAGAAGACCAGGGGGAGGGGGAGGGGTTCCTGTGGGGAGAAGAGACAAAAAATAGGATTTTTTTATGGTCTTCATGCGCTTTTCTTGTGTGTAAACATGCAAGTGCTATCTAGTCAAAAGTAGTGTGTCTTAGACACACTTTTGAAAGGTTACGTGTGCAAAGGACTTTTGAAAGGTTACGTGTGCAAAGAGAGGTGTGTAAACAGGTATTTCGCTGCAAGGTTGATGGGTAAACTATGTATTTTTGCCAAAAAAATAAAGTTTTCTACATGGAGGAACAAAAAGGATGACTAACCTGAAATTTGAACATTGAACTTGCTGCTATGAAGGAGAATAAAGTTTTCTTTGTATTTATAAGAAAAAAGGAATACTTGTTGCTTTTGGGAGATACCATAAACTAGGGCTTCAATCAATAAAAAAGATCTTGACTTTTAAATTTATTACATTTCAGTTCATTTTTAAAACTTTTGAGTAATTACAAGCTGACTTTTGAAAATTTGGGTATTATATGAAGGACTTATTTAACAAATTTTGTTTTAATTTAAAAGCCTTTGGGGCTTACTCCTCACTAAAAAAACGCGCCTTAAACGCCCGGGCGTACGCCTCTTGAGACTTTCGCCCCACATCATCGTCTCGGCGCATTTTTGGTGCGCCTCGTTCAAAGGCTCGCCCCAAAAGCGCCTTTTAAAACTGAAGACAAATACACAGCTAATTTTTTAATTGGATCTAAACTTTTACATATTTTGAGCACCTGGTGTAGTCTGCAACTAGAAAACTATGTTAATATTTTTGTAGATCTTTTATAACCTCTTCAATCATAGGGAATAGGGAAGTTCTACTCTGATGTACATGATTATTGGGACCTTATTGATCCATCTAATGAAATATCTTTTACTTATCTGTTGGGTAGCCATCAATTTATACCATGTCCTTTTTCCTCTGGCTTTTGAGGTAGAGAAGCAATTAGAATAGAAGGATTTTCTTTGAGGAGGAAATAATCAACAAAAAGAAAATGTTTGAAGGGAACATTGTTGTGATGCAACCCTGAAAGAGGGTAGCCTAAGCAATTTGAGGGTGCAGAAGAAAAGCCCTTGGTCAAGGAGATACAATCAAGAGGAAGATTTACCAAGGAGAAGGGTCCTGAATCCTGATGCAACTTTTAGGGAGAACGGTAGTGGCGTACAGGAAAAAACTTACTCATCCCGATATTTACACCAAAACATATTAATTCACCATATTTAAGTCATAAACTAAGGTGTAACTATAATTTAGTGATAAGAGTATATTTTGAAGACATAGCTCGTATATTCATTGAGTTGGTGTAAATACTTGATACGAGTAAGTATTTACCGTGGTACAGTGTATCTATCTTGTTCTCATGGATATGGGCCCTGAAAACACACAACTTTGCAGCTGAAGCTCCTATCATTATCCATTAAGGAGGGAGATGGAACGAAAATTAGATTCAGGTCTCACCGTCTCGGGACATATGCATGGATTACGCATACACACCCATGAGGGGAACATATTCAAATCTTTTTGGTTTTGCTGCTAATTCTGATGCGACCATCCAAAAATATAGAGGGAAATAGCTCTCAAATTATACAATTCAGGATATTTGACATGACAAGACGCGGGAAGCAAGACTTCAGAGTCCGTTTGAATTGACTTTAAAAAAGTGACTTTTCAACAGAAATAACTTTTAGCTAAAAAGTAATAATTCAATGTTTGACAAAGTTAAAAAGTGTTTAAAATAAGTTAAAACCAGCTTAAAACAAGTCAAAAGCAATAAGCTGGGCAACCCTAACTTAATGTTTTTTGGCTTAAAAGCTATTTGTGTTGAAAAGCCAACAATCTAAACAGACTCTTAGATGGTTTGAGCATGTGAAAAGGAGGAGCGCAGATGCTCCGGTGAGGAGGTGTGCGCCCTAGCGAGCTTGAGAAAAGGTAGAGGTAGGTTGAAGAAGTACTGGGGAGAGGTGATTAGACAAGATGTGATATTGCTTCAGCTTACCGAGGACACGACCCTTGATAGGAAGATGTGAAAGTCGAGAATTAAGGTAGAAGGCTAGTAGGTAGTCAAGAGTGTCCCTTTTACATACCAGTAGTATTAGTGTTAATCTGGACACTATTGTTAAATTTATAATTTTCCATATTGTCCCCTTTGCTTCGTTTTCTTGTTGTTAATGCTTGTGCTACTGCTTTATTTTCATCTTGCCTTGCCTTGAGCACATCCTCTCTACCTTCCAGGTAGGGAAAAATAAATTTATGTACACGGTACCCTCCCCAGACTTCACTTGTCGGATTGTTGTTGTTGTTGATATCTGACAGGAGCAGTAACTTGAAAGTCCAACTAGGGTAATCAGCGAAAAGGAACACAGCATAGGCTAAAAAGAAAAGTGACCTAAAATATACCGAAGGAGAGAATTTGACAAATGCATGGGGCTTGGAAGGAGTACCATTCATCGTTGTATTAGTAAGGTTATTGGAAACAAAAGAAGTCGGAGATGTCCTATGCTACGTTAACCAATGCTTTCCAATTGCATAACATACCCAAAATCTTACCCTTAAGCTGCTCAAATAGCACCAAACTCGCAATCCCAATGCGAATAACACTGACTAAAAGGCAGCAACTTCAAAACTAATTCAACGGGCTCAATACATTTTCACACTCTCACTTCGCAAGGAAAAAAGAAGACTTGAAAATCTATGAGCTAAATCACATATGCTGGATGAGGCTGACTGCCATATTCAACTTCTAAAGAGAACAAGAGAATGAACAGCTGCAAAGACAGAGTCAACACTTGTCTTAACTACCAGGAATTTTTAATTTTTAATTTCGTTATTTATCTATTTTTGACAAGTGATCTGGAACATTAAGCTTCAAGCAGAAAATAAGTTTTCAAGTACTGGAACTTTTAAGCAAAACACCCCTTAGTTAAATGGACCGTAGAGAATATCTACGGGCCCACTGGGATAGAAACTTGAATCCTCATTGGAAAAATGACACTGTAAAATAAGAGCCGAAAATTTGTATATTTTTTTGTATATATACATATTCTGTATGTTATATACAAATTTTATACACTCTTTTAGCTACCAGATGTAAATAGTTTCTGACACGGGCTAAAAATGATAATACCCCAATCTTTTTTTTTCATTAGTCCAAAGTTGTCTCAATATTAAATACTAAAGACTCGGGGGTCTAGCATAGGTTACTAGGGAGAGATCTAAGGCTAACAAGCATTCCTCATTCACCTGAGGAAAACACTAGTGAGTTCCCTCGAGAGAGCCAAAGAGAATCCAATCCATCATAACTATGCCTCCAATATTTTGACCTCGTAGCCGCCAATTATTTAATAACATGACATTCATTGATTTTTTTGATGAAGTTTTAATAACACGACATTCTACAAGAGTTTACATAGCCATTGGCCAAGAACACTCTTATAATTCATTAGACTACCTCAGAATGAACTACTAAGGATCAACCACAACTTACTTACGGCCACCATACTGTTCACTTAAAATTAGGAAAGCATATATGCTTTTTATTCTTCCAAAAATCACTTTTGACAAGCTTAAGGCATCGTAAAAAATTTAGTAAACTTTCCCATAGCCACCTCAAAGTCGCAACAGTATTGACTTCTTTTTAACACTCACGCTCCCTTCCCCCAAAACAATCACAGACACATAAAGACCTAGTGACCGGCATGGACAAAGGTCAATTAAGAAAGAATAAAACATCCCTAAGCGAATATGCCATCCTCCCTCACCATGTCAATGGGGCGGAACCGGCTCGTGGTTTTCATTCCCCTTCATCATCCACAACTAACAGGCCCCTACATACTAAAAACCTTCTTTGCTCCACACCGCCCATCTCCCATTCCCTTCCCCAAGTGAAATTTGCATTCTTCGCTTCTATAACCACTGACCTGGCTAGATTCCGTCTACCAACAAACCAACCTTCCTCTTTCTCACACCATTCTCTCTTGTAACTAACCTGTGCAATTCAGACTGCACCATCCTCGAGTGCTTAACCTGTCTACCAACAAACCAACCTTCCTCTTTCTCACACCATTCTCTCTTCTAAATAACCTGTGCAATTCAGGTTGCACAATCCCTGAGTACTTAACAGGCAAAAGGTTTTGTAATGAAACCAGAATTAACCTCTTCCATGCCATAACTAGTCCAACCTACTTTTCACAACAGTTGCTTCACTATTCAACTAGAGTTAATCGTACTCTTCGAGAGCTAATCAGCTCATCAATGTGGCTTTCACAGGCTTGTTAGCACAATAGTATGTATAGAGTTCCTTTTACAAACTCCATCAGTCAATGTAGGCACAAAGATATGTTGAGGGGGTAAACATTGTTAATCAGTCTGAGTCATTTGAAGAGATATATCTGACAAATCTATCTAGAGGATTAAACAAGAACAAGGAGGGCTTAGTTTTAGACCAGAGAGAACATTCAGAAACCCAATACTTCAAAGGGATTAAGCGCAACATTCTTGAAATTGCATCATTATCTACGGTAAATACTTACTGCACCTGTTGTTTACTCCAAACCGAACATTTTAACCTAACTGTCAAAAATTAAAGTGAGAATACATATCATGAAATCATGTTAAGTAATAAACGCATGTATAAAAGACACATGTCTTGCATCCATTAATTTGATGTAATCGGATGCATGCAAGTTTTTACCTTTATGACTTTATCTACTCGGGATAAGATTATAAAATCATAACATCTGACAAAACAAAATTAACGATCACGCACAAGACCAGTTTCGTACACGTGAGCTAAAAGCATCCTCTTTTTTATCAGGAGGATTTATAGAACATTAAACAGCTGCTAAAGTAATGTTATAAAGAAGTGTCTAACTATAAAGAAGTGTCTAAGTTTTGGAAGTATTTCCAGTATGTTGCAATCATATAGCTAATGCAAAACATATCAAAAGCAAATTCATGTCATCACCACATGGAATGGAACGTTTAGTCATGTACAAGTAACTAAGTGAACCGATTATGAACTATGAAGTAACTTCTAATCCCATATAAACAACTATGAATAGTCACAGATAGCTTATGTACATTTGCTACGATAGGCAGGGTCCACAAATATATATACACTACTTACATTGAATCAGAGCCACAGCTCCAATAGAATTTACTCAGTAAAATTGAATTTACCAATTCAGTAGACAGATGTGAGTCACACAGGAACCTTGTCTCTAGTTGGATCACTGAATCCATCAGCCAAAACTCTCACCACTTTCTTGAACGCAAAATGCAAGCAATTCGACAACGCAACCCAACACATCAACTCGTAGACCAAATCAAAAGCGGGATCCGAAAACGAGTTTGACGATGATTCTTCCCAATTTGCCCCTCCAAATCCGCCAAAATTCCATCCCCTACCACCACCACTACCTCCGCCGCCCCAGCTACTACCACCGCCACCAAACGGCCCATCATAATCGAACAAAAATCCGTTTTCATCTCCATCATCAGCTCCACCACCGCCTAAGGACTTCCGTCTAGTCCGCCGCCTTGTCTTACGAGCTAGCCTTCGAGGTGCCGTTTTGACGTTGTTGTATTTAACAGGCGGCGGCGCTAGCACATCGACAGGGGAAATCACGGCGGAGATTTGACGAACTCCGGCGGCGGAAGGAGATTGTTGTTGCTCTGATGAGGAATCGGAAAGTGACAGAACATTGTTTCGATTCAGAAGGAATTTTGAAAATCCTAGACCGTGGGTTGTGACCACCGTCGTTAGCGCGTCGGAGATCAAAGAAATTTCCATTGATAATATTTCAATCGGAAAAAAAAAAATAGGATTTTTTTGGAATATCAATTTTGGGTTGAAGTTTTTATATGGGTGGTTCTTTGGAATTTTCAAGCGGCACAAAGAGAGAAACGTGTGATTCTCTGCAATCGTTGTTTTATTGCAACGATTTTTACGTGTTTTTTCTTTTTTTTTCTTTTTCCTCTTTTCAATTTTGACGGCCTCGCTATTTAAAATTAAAAAGGTTCAAGTGAACATATGTTCCAAAAACATATTCGTAATTTAACTAGGAAACATAAATCATATCATAATAGGAAGAGACTAACAAAATAGATAGCAAATTCATAAAAACCTGCAATTTAGTCGTGGAGTATCTAATACAAAATGAGTTCAAGAAAGCTGGACGCAACCACCAAATCATAAACTAAACTGACCTGCATCTCTTATTATAGCCTGTTTGGCCCAACTTCTTCAAAATTAAATTATTATTTTTTCAAAAAAAATAAAAACACTTTTTTAAAGTTGAAGTGTCTTGTCAAGATTTTAGAAGGAACGAAATTATTTTTGAGTAGAAAAATTTTTGGCGAAGCAGAAAAAAAAATAGTTTCTCCGCAAAAGTATTTTTAGAAAAGCACTTTTGAGAAAGAAAAAAATTCACTTAGAGCCCGTTTGGATTAGCTGATTTGAAGTAGCTGAAAAGTACTTTTAAGTGCTGAAACTGATTTAATAAATAAGTAGTTACGTGTTTGGATACAAGTGCTGAAATTGATAATAAGTTGTTGCAGTATTTGATTAAAAAGTGCTAATAAACTCTTTTTCCGCCAAAATGACTTAAATAACCTTAGAACTATTTACACTTATATGGGCGTAGTTTCTTCAAAATTTTCAGATTCCAAATCAATCCAAATAAAAAATAGTTTATTTGTCATTTTATTTTAAATACAAATGTGCTTAAAAAAGATAACTTTTATGATAAATATAATTTATTTTATGATAAACATATAATCATAAGTTATAATAATTAATAAAGTCTGCCTAGTGAAATGATAGCCCCAGCCACATTGCAGGCCGGGGGAGGGGCACAGACTCCCGCTGCCCGCACTCCTAAGCAGAGGGTTCATGTTGATCATGCCCCAGAGTTCATTCCTATGCCGCCAGCGGCTCCGGCTCAGTGTGATGCTAGGGTAGCTGCTTCTGAGGCAGAGCAGCTCAGACTTGAGAGGTACAAGAAGTACCACCCACCTATTTTCAGCGGACTAGCTTCAGATGACGCTCTGGGTTTTCTTGAGGAGTGTCATCGTATTCTCCCCACTATGGGCATTGTGGAGACGAGTGGGGTTTCTTTCACTGCTTTCCAACTGAGGGGAGCGGCTTATCAGTGGTGGCGTGCCTACGAGCTGAGTAGTCCGGACGAGGCAACTTCACTCACTTGGACTCAGTTTTCAGAGATGTTTTAGCTTGAGTTTGTTCCTCAGATCCTCAGAGTTCGAGCAGTTACGCCTGGGTACTAACTGTGTCGGAGTATGCAGTCTGTTTCAGTGACTTGGCACGTCATGCATCGGCCTTGGTTACTACGCTCAAAGAGAGGGTTCGACGCTTTATTGAGGGACTCCACCCCGGTATTCAGACCAGTATGTCCAGGGAGTTGGAGATGGATATCACTTACCAGCATGCGGTGAGTATTGCCCGGAGGATAGAGGGCATGTTTGCTCTTGACAGAGAGGAGAGAGAGGCCAAGACTCGAGAGACTGGTCATTTTTCGGGAGCTCGTGCACCAGCAGCACGCTATGGTAGGGGTTTTGTGAGTCGCCCTGTTCATTCAGCTCTCCCAGCATCCAGTGGTATTCCGGCTCCTCCCAGACCTCAAAAGCCTTACTATGCACCGCTAGTATCTAGTGTGCCTCCTACTCGATGTGCTATTACCTGCCAGTTCAGCAGACCAGTTCAGAGTCAGAATTAACCACCACGTCCTCCGAGGGGTTGTTTTGAGTCTGTTGACCCTCTCCACATGTTCAGAGATTGCCCCAGGGCTAGGAGGGGAGCATCATCTCAGACTTATCAGGCCCCACGTGCTCCACCGGGCCCTCCAGTTATTCTTCCAGCCCCAGTTGCTACCCCACCTTCTCAGACAGCTCTAGGTGGAGGTCAAGGTCGCCCTAGAGGGGGAGGCCAGGCCAGGTACTATGCCCTTCCAGCCCGTTCAGAGGCCATCGCTTTAGATTCAGTCATCACAGATATTGTCCATGTCTGTCATAGGGATGCATCAGTATTATTTGACCTGGGCTCTACGTATCCATATGTGTCTTCTTATTTTGCTTCACATTTGGGGATAGCTCGGGCTTTGAGCTCCCCTGTTTATTTTTCTACTCCCGTGGAAGATTCTCTCGTTGTGGACCGCGTATATCGGTCATGTTTGATTGTTATTAGTGTTTTAGACCAGGGATAATTTATTATTACTCAGTAAGGTAGATTTTGATGTTATCTTGGGCATGGACTGGTTGTCACCTCATTATGCTATTCTTGATTGTCACGCTAAGACCGTGATGTTGGCTATGCCATAATTATCAAGATTGGAGTGGAGGGGTACCCTAGAGTATACTCCCCGCAGGGTCATTTCTTGCCTTAAGCCTCAGCGGATGGTTGAGGATGGGTGTGATGCGTATTTGGCCTATGTGAGAGATGTTAGTGTTAATACCCCTACAGTTGAGTCAATCCCAGTAGTGAGGGACTTCCCTGATGTGTTTCCAGCTGATCTTCTGGGGATGCCGCCCGACAGGGATATTGATTTTGGCATTGATTTGTTGTCGGGCACTTAGCCCATTTCTATTCCTCCCTATCGTATGGCTCGTCCTGAGTTGAAGGAGCAGTTGCAGGAGTTGCTTGATAAGGGTTTCATCAGGCCCAGTGTATCACCTTGGGGTGCTCCGGTATTATTTGTGAAGAAAAAAGATGGTTCTATGCGTATGTATATTGATTATCGGCAGTTGAACAAGGTTACAATGAAGAACTGGTATCCTTTTCCTCGAATTGATGATTTATTTGACCAGTTACAGGATGCCGGGGTATTTTCCAAGATTGACTTGCGTTCAGGCTATCATCAGTTGAAGATTCGGGAGTCGTACATCCCGAACACTGCCTTTAGGACCAGATATGGCCACTATGAGTTTCTTGTTATGTCATTTGGACTGACCAATTCCCTAGCAGCCTTTATGCATTTGATGCACAGTGTGTTTCGGCCTTATCTTGATTCCTTCGTCATTTTGTCTCTCCTCTGTGTTGTTTCCCAATTGATCTCTACATCCCACTCATTTGGTTCACGATTGATATTCATCCATCTTAATACTCTTCTCCATACGTCTTTAGAATAATGGCAACTAAAGAATAGGTGATTGTGGCATTCCATCTCCCTCTCACATAGTGCACATGTGGTACCCACTTGCATTCCCCATTTGATTAATCTATCTGCTGTATATAATCTTTTTTGTATTGCTAGGTACATAATAAACTTCCATTTTGGGTAGCTAATGTTGTTGCACATCAAACGACTACAATTCACTGTTGTGAATGTACCTCTTAGATGTTTGTACACTGCTCTTATTGAGTAAGTGTTATGCTGCATTATTCTGTCTGCATCAATCCCTGCATCATTTAAGTACTTCCCAGCATTTAAAATCTTCCTCACAATCCAGGAAGCTTTCTTGGGATCTACCTCCCATGGTTCCCTGCCTTTTATGTAGTAGGTATGGACCCATTTAATCCACAATTTGTCCTTCTTGTTAACCAAATTCCATAGTTGTTGAACCAAGCCTGCCTTATTCCAAGTATAGATGCCAGTGATGTTTAGGCCACCTTTTGATTTAGGTTTACACAGTTTTTCCCACGCCACTAGATTTTTCCTCCCTGCATTCACATCCCTACTCCAAAGAAACTTCCTGCAAAGACTTTCAACCATTTGAATAATCCTCTTTGGCAAAGGAAAAATATGTGCCCAAAAAGCTTGAGTAGCAATCGGAACTCTTTTAACTAGTTGAAGTCTTCCTGCATAGCTCAAGAACTTGACTGTCCATTGTTTGATTCTCCCCATCATCCTGTTCAATAATGGTTGGCACTGGTTTATTGATAGCCTTTTCATGCTTAGAGGAACACCTAAGTAACGAAATGGCAGTTCACCAATGCAAAATCCAGTTAGACTTGTAATCTCTTGCTGAATTGTACTTGATACACCACCAAAATATATGCTGCTTTTGGTTTGATTTGCCACTAGCCCTGAAGCCTTAGAGAATGTCTTGAAACGCTCATATAGTAATTGCACAGATACCTTATCTCCTCTGCAGAATAAGAGTAAATCATCAGCAAAGCTTAGTTGAACAATGTTCATCCTTTCACATCTCGGGTGATAATTGAAATCAGGTCGGTCCTTCAGCTGCTTCAAGCTTCTAGTCAAATACTCCATTACATACAAATAGCAATGAGACATGGGATCCCCATGTCTTACCCCTCTTTTAGCTTCAAATGGTACTGTAGTACTACCATTTATATTAACAGAATAAGAAACAGACTGGACACACTCCATAATCCATCCCACAAACACCTTAGGAAAGCATAATCCTTCTAACACTTGTTTCAAGAATAGCCGTTCAACTGAGTCATAAGCCTTTTGCATATCAATTTTGATCATGCATCTAGGTGATACACCTTTCCTGCCATACCCTTTAATCAGTTCATGACTTAGACGTACATTGTCCATTAAACCTCTGCCAGGTACAAATGCAGCTTGACTTTCATCCACCAATGTGTTCATTACTCTTCTCAACCTGCTATTCAGCATCTTGGGTATGATTTTATACAATGTTGTATCGCAAGATATTGGCCTATATTCCTTAATTGAAGTTGGATTCTTCACCTTGGGAATAAGAGTAACTGCAGTGCAATTTATAGGCTTAAACATTCTTCTAGTTTCAAAAAACTGTAATACTGCCTAGGCTATGTTTTCACCTTTCATACTCCATATTTTTGTGAAGAAACAGGCATTAAATCCATCTCCCCCCAGTGCCTTCATGTCATCAATACTCTTCAGAGCATCCAGTACATCCTTCTTTGCAAAAGGTGCTATGAGTTCCAACTGCTGCTTCCTATTTAACACTGGCCCATTTTTTATTACTCCTGGATGGGTAGCTGGTAACCTTCCACAAGTTGAGCCTAGCAAATTCTTATAAAATCCAACCACTTCATTTTATATCTCATTGTACTCTGTTAAGGTGTTACCCTTACTATCAGTGAGTTTTGTAATCTGGTTCTACAATCTTCTTCCCTTCATGCTGGCAAAGAAATATGCATTATTGGTGTCCCCTAGCTTCAGCCACAACATTCTTGACTTTTGTTTGTAGATAGTCTCCTCAATCTTGTCCCACTTCTCCAATTGGCAGATTAGTTCTTTTTCTTCTTCCACCAATCTTGTAGCATCAGTATGATTCCTGACTCTGCATTGTATTTCCTGCAGCTCTTCTCTTGCATGTATTACTCTCTGCCTAACATTCTTGTACTCTTTATTATTCAGCTTCTTCAAATCAGCTTTTATATATTTTAAATTCTTCCATATATCTTCCATTGTTCCTGCTTTCCATTTCCAGTTAGATTCTACTATGTTACCAAAATCAGCATGATCAGCTAGTACATTGTAAAACTTAAAAGGCCTCTTTTGATTATCCCTGTTCACATTTATCTCAATGCCCAAAGATGAATGATCTGAGAATACTGGATTCATTATTTTCACTTGACTAGGAGGCATGCGAAGAATCCATTTGTCATTAACAAAAGCCCTGTCAATCCTACTGAATACATGACTATTAGTCCACATATAAGTTCTCCCAGTTATAGGTAGTTCTGCCAAGTTACATTCCTCCACCATGTCTCTGAAGTCTCTTATTTCATTCTCTTGCACCTCTCTTCCTTGTATTCTATCTTCAGCTCCCAGGATTAAGTTAAAATCACCATGATTAGACAAGGTTCCATGACCTGCTTCTCTATACTCCTTATTATATCCCATAATTCCTTCCTATCTTTTATAGTATGTAGTCCATACACTGCTGAAAACAAGAACTCATTCCTGCTTTTATTACTTTTAACCATCCCATGAATCAACTGTGTGTAGCTTCCTATCATCGTAAATTGTAACACATTAGGATTTCATATCACCCATATCCTTCCTTTACATGCATTGGATACATTTTGACACCGTTTCCATCCAGGTAACATTTTGTTTATAATCTTCTCTGCCTTTGTTTCATTTACTCTATGTTCATATATTGCTATAATATCCACCTTATTTACCCTCACAAACACCTTTTAACTCCTTATGCTTTAAGATTTTATTGAATCCCCTCACATTCCAGGTTACTAGCATTGGGCAACTGTACTTTTATTGGTTGTACCATTCACCTCTTCTCCTCTACTTCTGCTACAACCTTCATCATTTCCCCTGCTATACTCCTGCCTTGTTTCAATTAAACTTGTGAAACCATTCAGTATTTGAACATGTTGTTCATTAGCAATCACTTTTCCCCTTTGCAGCTGATTTACTTTTGACCTGTTGCCACTGATCTTCACTTGTTCCTTCTTTCTCACTTCCATTTTGCTGCTCCTTTGTTTTAACTTCAATTGCCTGTTGCATCTGGTTTTGTGCTATTGTATCTTTATTTACTGGTTTCCATTCAGTCCTTATTTTCCCATTTCTTCTTCCTTCTTGATGTCCTGTTCTCCTCTCTATTCCTGTTCTGTTTTGTTGTTGTTTTTGCTGACAATTGTGGCCTATCTTCATACATGTAGCACAATAGTTTGGTTTCCAATCGTACCATACTTCTTGTACCATAATTCTCCCTTTTGGATCCTTCACTTTAATGCTTTTAGGCAAATCTTTTGTGACATCTACCTCCACCAAAATCCTTTGCATACGATATCCTTTCATTACTTGAAGTACATGCATCTGCATAGATGGGCTGGCCTATTCCACTTCCTATCCTTCCCAATGCATTTGCACTCCAACAGCTCAACGACAAATTAGGCAGTTTCACCCACAGTGGTATATTCTTCAGGTCTTCATCATCGAACTCAAAATCTGCTGTCCATTATTTCACAATAACAGGTCTATTATTAATCATGTGAGGTCCAGAAAATATTACTAAATTCCTTTCCTCCATATTCATGAAATTAACCACAAAGTAACCTTCATTATGGTAATACACCTTAGTTTTTTCTGAAAATTTCCACTGCCCAGCTATGAACCTCTCCATGGACCCAATCGTCGGAGATCCACCAACAACATATACAATAATTGCATTACTCCATTTATCAACTTCACTTTCAATATCATCTTGCTCCAATTCTATTATAATTTCATCCTCTATCAGTGTAGGTGGTACAAAGCTCAAATCCATACCTCTCTTAGCCAATTTGTTCTCTTCGAACAACATCGACCAAGTTTTCTCTACCTTTTGCTCTGTGCTCATCTGCAATTTCCTCTGTGCTCCTGCATTTTGCCTTACTATTTCATTTGTTTTTATCTCTTGTTGTCCAGCTACTTCCATCATCTGTTGAATCATTCCTTCCGAACTGATTTCCTGTTGGTTATTCACTGGAGTTGTCCATTTCACCTCTTGTAACTTTCGTCCTTCACTTTGACTTGGTAGAGCAGGCCAATTCACCAGATTTGTTGATGCATGTGCTTTCCCTTTGATATTTGATATATCCTCAGCTATAGTCCTCGCCACCTTAGCATTATCATTCTTATTCCCAATTTTTGTCAATGGAACAGTATCATTTCCTTCATTAGGTATCAATTTCGGTGTAGCATTTTTCAAAATTCCTGAATTCCTTCCTTCAATTGATCCATTGCCATCCTCCGATAACTATTTTGAAGCTTTGGACGGTCTTCCTCATGCTCTCCCCATTCCGGTGAGTGCACTTTAGCAAAGCACGCTAAATTGCGCCGAGAGAGAAGGAGAACCTTTTTTATTTGACTTGAAGCACATCTTCTTAATAATGAGGAAGAAGTAAATTTAGAAGTTGGGGATGAATCTGATCATGAAAATGGGGATGACTTTATTAAGTTTGCAACAGATGAAGAATATGTTTCTGAGGAAGAATATAATGAAAATGAGGATGATGATTGGTTGTGAAACTAGTCTTCAAGGCAACTGTGGTCATTTCAATCGCTTTCTTCACATGACTTCTGTTTCTCCGTCACCTTGCCGAAATGGTTAATTTATATTTTCTACTATTTTTATTTTTATTTTTTGTGATTTTTGCTTTGTAACTTTATTTATTTCTCATATTTCTGAACATAGCTTACCCTTTTCTTATCATTTTACTTCCTTCACTTCTATCTTTGACTAATGTCCAATAATATAATTTTTTTTAAATATGTTGCAGCCTATCATGACAACAAATGTGCATATTTCTAATAATACTGAACCTGCTGCCGATGTAGTTTCAAATTCACAGCCAGGGAAGTTATTTCATTTATTAAGACTCGTTGTGGTAAAGAGTTATGGTTTGACAGGCGAGACCGAAAAAATTCCAATGACTGTGTTCAGGCTGCTTCCACAGTATCTCCTTCTTGGGGCAGTATGTTTGCAAAGAGCTTAAATTGTTACTACAGTGGTTACTTTGCACAATATGCTTGATGAGATTTTCAGGATTCTTCACTTTGCTTTGGAATATTGTAAAATTCCTCTCCTGTCAAACATAATAGACACTATAAACTTCTCGGGACCACTAATTGCCACTGCTCCTCTTCATCATTCAATAAATTTGAAGGCATATATTTTAATCTTTTATAGTCTTGTTTTCTCTCTCCTTAGCATTTTTAATTATTTTGTTTTAACCTTTTTTAAAATTCTACATACTATAATCAAGATGTGTATCTCAATAGGTGACTGCTAGTTGGCTATATTGGTACAATACCTCCAATTTGACCTTTCTGGATATGTACTTATAGAGTTCACTTCCTCATTTCTATCCGTTTTGTAACAATTTACAAAAATAGTTTTACAAAATTCAACAAAGACATGTATTTCTCTTTGAATGTGTAGCAATATGTTGGTGAAAACTGAATTTCAGTCTTATGTGACATATGCCATATTTAACTCCTTTGATTACCAACAATGGAATATCCTCCAAGTTTTTTCTACTAATGGTTTTGAATTTTTTTTTTAAATGAAGCAGGTCTTGATTTTCTTATCATATTTGATTTATTTATTCCTTGAAGGAAAGGTAACATATTTAGCTTGTATATGTTTAATTTGCTATATACCTAAATATTTTCCTATGTTGTTGTATGAAAACAGAGAAAGGGAAGGGGGAAGACAACAAGGCTTTCAGTTCAAAAGAAACGGAAAGACAGTGACAATGAAAAGTTGAAGGTGATTATTCCACCAGATAGAACAGTAGCAGTAGGCTCTGGAGCTAAAGATTTTGTTACCGAGCTCTTAGTCAAAGTTCTCCAGCATGCTAGGCATGATGTCAAGAAATGGAAGGAAGTCCCTAATCTAATAAAAGATAGAATTGTTGCTCATATGGTGGTAATTCATTTTGTTTTTTCTTAATCACCTGATCTAATTCTAGTAAAAGTTGGTCTCTTTCTTGATGAGTTGATCCAATTCTTATTATGAACTTACTTTGTTTTGAGTAATTTTTTAGTGCAGGACACTTTTCAACTTCCAGACACACAACACAATCGTGATACCATCCTTCAAACAGCTAATAAATTGTATTGATATCGTTGTAGTAGGCTCCATGATCATTTCAAGAAATTTGCTACGAAAGAGGAAAGCTTGCAGAACATGCCGGCAGAGGTTAATAAAGTTGAATGGAATTTCTTAGTGGACTATTTCAATTCTGATGTTTTTAAGGTAATTAGGAGTACATCAAAATTGAATGGATTTAACTTTATGATATTGCTTAGGGTCTTATTATACTTTCTTACTTAAATTAAAACATATTCATGCAGCAAATGAGTGCACGAAATAAAACTAACAAGGGAAAACAAGAAATGAATCATATTTGTGGCATAAAGTCCATCCAAGCAGTATCGTTTGATGCGGTATTCCACGTATCTATACTCTAGAAGTATCACGGTGACCCGACTCATGTATTGGATTTCAATTTAGTCCATTTGGAAAAGGATTTATCATATGTTGAGGAGCTAGTAGCTATACTGGATAGACAGGTCAGAAAGATCAGGTCGAAGAATATTGCATCACTTAAAGTTCAGTGGAGGGGTCAGCCGGTCGAAGAGGTGACTTGGGAGACCGAGCATGATATGCGCATCTAGTACCCTCATCTTTTCACAGCTTCAGGTATGTCTTTATACTCGTTCGAGGACGACCGATTTTCTTAAAAGGGGGAGAATGTAACGACCCGGTCGGTCGTTTTGAGAGTTAGCGCTCCCATCCCCTAATAATTGTTTTCCTCACGCTTGTATCTGTTATGGGACTTGTCGGGGTGATTAATTGTGGAGTCCGGAGAGTTTTGGGACACATAGTCCCTAAATTTGAGTTTAAGATTTAGAAATCGGACCGTAGTTGGAATTGTATGAAGACGGGTCTGGAATGAAATTCCGTCGACTCCGTTAGATCTGTTGAGTGATTTTGGGGTTAGGAGCACGTTCGGAATGTGTTTTCGAGGCATGTGGTAGATTTCATCTTGAATTGGCGAAAGTAAGAATTTCGGCGACTTCGGCCGATAGGTGAAATTTTGATATCATGTTCGGAATGGGATTCCGGAAGTGGCAGCAGCTCTGTAGTTTCATTTATGACCTATGTGTAAAATTTGAGGTCATTCGGACTAGTTTCGGCATCGGTTGTAGATTTTGGAAATTTCCTAAGGTCTTAGGCTTGAATCCATGCATAATTCTTGATTTTGATGTTATGTTATGTGGTTTGAAGGGTCGAATAAGTTCAAATTAGGTATTAGGACTGGATGGTAGGTTTGGTTGAGGTCCCAGGGGCCTCGGATGTGTTTCGGATGCTCAAACGGGCTAATTTTGGACTTAGAAAAGATTAGATTTTGCTGGAACTGGTGTCCTTTTGTGCGATTGCGTGAAGGGCACCGCGATCGCGTAGGCTTGCTAGAATGGGGGGGGGGGGGGAATTTGTTCATTGAGTTCATGTGAGCACGCGTGCGAACGCATTGGTATGTCACTAGTTGAATCGAACGTGTGGGATAAGGTCGCGTTCGCATAGGAGTGTGAGTCAGCAGGAGATGGGAGCGTTCCTCTACGCGATCGCATGAAGCTTTCCGCGTTCTCGTAGTGCATTTTAAGGGCGCGTGTGTTTTACTCTACCCGATCGCATCTAGTTTTATGTGATCGCACTGAGTGTGAACCTGGGCAGAATTCAAAACCCAAAATCGAGGGTTTAAGAAAAAATTCACATTTTGAACTTGGGAGCTGGGGGAGTTGAGATTTTTGAAGAGATTTTCACCTGGGAGTTTTGGGTTAGTAATTCCTACTAGGTTTTGACTAATTTCCACGAATCTATACCTAAATCCATCCTTTAATTTCGAATTTGGGGTGGGAAAATTGGGAAAAGTTGGATAAAGTTCTCAGACCGAGTTTTTGAGTTCTCACTACCTTTTTGAGGTTAGGCGGGATACTTACTAAGTACACGTTGTTTTCATACTCATACTACACTTGCTGTGCATTTTTGTTTCACATGCACATGCATATCTAGTGGCCTAGCTTGGCGCAGTGGCCTGGTTGATATGAGTACTTAGGTGAGCTGCACCACCCGAGACGACCCCCAGCCGACAGAGTTTCCTTCAGAGTATTGTATTTTCTTTTCTGTCCAATTGTATTCCGGACAGTTATTCTGTTACATCTGTTTCCTAGAAATTGCTCATGCACTTGTGACACCGGGTTCTGGGATGACTAGGGGATTTATTTATTATTTAAATTTGTTAAGTACATTATCATTTACTCAGTACGATTCATTAATTATTATTTAATGTAATGAAAAGAAAGGGTTTCGACATACTAAAATAGAGATTTCATCAACTTTTAGTGTTGGCTAACCTGACAGTGGTGTCCGGCGCCATCACGACCTTTAATAGGATTTTTGGGTCGTGACAACATGGTATCAGAGCACTAGGTTCCCTTAGGTCTCACGAGTCATGAGCAAAGTCTAGTAGAGTCTTGTGGATAGGTACGGAGACGTCTGTACTTATCTTCGAGAGGCTACAAGGTTGTTAGGAGTACTTCCCTTCTTGATTCCTCCCCGTGCGGTTTGATTCTTTTGAGGCGTATGCCTATGTTTCCTTCTTACTCAATCTTATGCGACACGAAGTGCTTGCAATGAATCAGGGATTTGAGGAATCTTAATGGTACTACAAATATGGTGCAGGATGCTACTCCCTGCATAGTTGGTTGGGGCTATTGTCGTCGCCTTGCAGAAGGATATTCTGTCATTCAACTCGGTAGCTGCACTTCTAAGAGTTTTGAGGCTATGCGCAGATTTCTATAATGTTCATGATTTGTTATCGCACGGCATTGATGTGATGGTAGGATGCTTGCCCATGTGTCGGTCCGGTGAATGACTTGAAAGGAGGTCGAGCATGATCCAGATATTCGGTATTTCATTTCCGGCGGAGGAAAGGCAATCGGACTGTAAATGTTCAAGTTTGGGTTGATAGGGCAATGAGGCTTGGTGTTTTCAAGTGAGGTGGAATATTTCCTCTGTGATGTAGTATTGTCGTCCTTGATCGGGTAGAATGTATTAAGTTTGTCGGTGCTATGGTTTCTCCAATTTGCATTCGGATCAGAGTATTGTGAAATAGTGTCGGGGAAGCGGCTGCAAGAGATTGCGAGGTGCGGTGGTTCAGGATTTGAATGGTTTTTTCTAATGCTGGAAGCTCAGGAATGAGGCTCTTCGGAAAGGGTTGAAGTTGGTAGCAATCTGTCGGTTCAAGTGCTATAGAGATAGATATTAATCCAAGGCAACAACTGGGCAGCAAACGATGAGGAAGGACATGTGAGAAGTGTCAGGCGGTGGTTAAATTTCTAGAAGGCTAAGTGTGAGAAGCGAAAGTTGGATGGTTTCTTAAGGGAGTGAGTTTTACTAAAGTGGGAGAGTGGCGGTGTAGCATATGGGTTCTGTGGTAGGATTGTTGCACACCTTGAGGAGAAGTTTAGAGTGATTCGGGAATTTTAGTCGACGGTGATTGGGTCCACGGGCTTAATTTGAAATATTGGCTATCATACAATGGGGGATTGATGCAACAGAAGGGAGTTTCTTGAGGTGAATAAGGATGCAATATAATTTTGAATTGGAAGATATTGTCGCACCTTTAGATGATGTCCATAAGAAATGAGCGGACTAGTACAGTTGGTGAATGAGCACGGGTTTAGGATGGGTTGTTGATGTAGTAGTGAATGTACCCCGTGCAGCGATGTTGGAAGATGTCGGCAGGTAATTTCCGCAGGCGGATTATCTTCTGTAAGCAGGTCAGCGGTCACACGGTTGATGAAGTATCTGCGAAGAATTCTACTGGCTATCAAGTAAGAGGTCAAGTATGTGGGTGTCGCTAGAGCATTAGAGTGTTCTTGAAATGATAACATAAGGACTTCGAGGAATTTGGTGAGTCAGTTGCGTAAGGTCATGTCATAAATGAAGAAAGAATCTTGGTGGGTTCCAGGGTTATGTAATAAGTGGCTCTAAGCTTAGTGGGAGAGTCCCACCGTCTACGTTAAGTTGAATGGTTATCTACTTGTGAGATTTCGAGTTATCGGCGTATTGGTGAGTTTATACAGCTAAGGGAAAAGAACATAAGTGGTAATTTGAGCAAAGGTATTGATAAATGTGTGCTATAGTTGGCCTTATTGACTCATGTTCGGGTTTTGGGAAAGATTCAGGACTTATGCTTCGTACAGAAGTCTTTTACAAAGGAAGTGATTCAGTCGGGTGCTTTATGGAGATGGGTTTTCATGGGCCAGTGGAGCCTTGGAGTTGATTATATTCAGGGCCAAGCCAGAGTGGGTGACTCTTAACAACGGTCTTAGTGGATTCAAAGGTTAGAAATGCGTTGCCTAAGGATTTCAAACCCGCGGTATGGTTAAGAATCGAGCTTGTGTAGCGGATAATGCTAATAGGCACGGAATTGTATTGGTAAAAATAGGCTTCACACGTGTACTAATTATGATGACTAAGCAATCCATGTGGAGCAATGAAAACATGACAACTGGACGAGACTTTACAAAGAGGTACGAGACAAACAAGAACAGAACAACATACCCACGAGATAATCAGATACGGGAATCTCAATCTAATTGAGGAGATGAAGAGACATGGTTAGAATAAATCAAGGCGGAATAAAGGGCAGATTCGAGAATCTTCAATCAATGAGCCAAACGTTACATAATCTTCACGCAACAGTTAAGATTAATCATTGTAACGTTACATTAATGTCATTATTAGTCATTAATGCTCAATCACCGAAAAGAGTAGACGTTATATTAAGAAATTCCTTATATAAGGGAGTAAAATATAACTTGTAAGGACACGTTCGAACCACTATTGAAATATACTTACTTTTACGCATCTTTACTGCTTTCTATTGATGCATCTATTTACAATTATTTGGATATTCTCTTGATTATCAGAAACCCGAGTTCTTCTTAAAATAGCTTTGGCAAAGAATCTAATTCTTTGGTTAAACAAATTGGTTCCGTTACCGAGAATCTGACAATCTTTGTTTGTTCAAACAACATTCTGTGAGTTATGTCGAACGCCAATGACAACAACCAACAGAGAATTGAAACTACGGTTCCATCACCTTCAGGATCCCCACGAGGCTCAAGGGATTAATCCCCAGAGAGATCTATGACTCAAAACAACAATCACAATTGAAACGAACAAATAGGAGAACAACCCTGTAAGACAAATGGTTGGTGAATATGTGACTCAAGCCTTACAAGATTTCATGAGGGGACTACCAGATGTATCACCTACACCTCCTCCTAACAACACAGAAACTGTGGAAAATCCACAATCCGGATTAGCAAACTCAGGAAGTAGAGGCACTCCAAATGAGTCCCTCGAAGCAAGACCAGGTATGTCCAATAATCCGGAATAATCTTTATTACTAACCTTGCAGAAACAGGTGAAGGAACAAAACGATCGAATCGAACAAATTCCTGGAGTACAACCTGTCCTCAAGGGCATTGACGTTGATAGATATTCTCAACAATCTTGGAAGCCAAGTGCTGCACCATTGCCTATTCCCAAGAAATTCAAGATGCCCGATATTCCCAAGTATGATGGGACAACCGATCCACGTGATCATGTAACTGTTTTTATTACAGGAGTAAAAGGCAATGATATGACTAAACAAGAAATTGAATCAGTAATGGTCAAGAGGTTCGGAGAGACACTCACCAAAGGAGCACTAACATGGTATTCTCTTCTACCCGAAAATTCTATTAACTCTTATGTTGAGCTTGCCGATTCTTTTATAAAAGCACATTCCGGTGCACAAAAAGTTAAAAAAAAGAATGGAAGACATATTCAAAATATAACAAGGAGACGCGGAGTTGCTCCGTGAGTTTGTAGACAGGTTTCAACGAGAAAGAATGTTGCTACCAAGGGTACCTGACAATTGGGCAGCAATGGCGTTTGCAAGCAATTTAAATGATAGAAGCTTAGAATCCACGAGAAGACTCAAGGAATGCTTGAGAAAATTCCCAGCCACGACATGGAACGATGACTATAACAGGTACAACACCAAGTTACAAATAGAAGAAGACATTGTTGCTCAATCAAGAGCTGAAGATCGAACCAGTTCTAGACGCTCTGAACCAGAAAGGAGAAGATGTAAGAACAGGTATGATCCATATATGGGACCTCCGGAACGAGAAACGCGTTCCAAGTTTGAAAACACACGGTCAGAATATAGACCATCAAATAGAGATACGAGCTCATCCTCATCAAGATCCAAAAAGGATCGGGATGAACGAAATAGAGGTTATGCAAGAATTGGAGACTACAACTTCAATGTAAGTACTTCTGAATTAATTACAATACTGAGAAACATGGTCGATAAAGTTCGATGGCCCAAAAAAATGAGATCGAATCCAAATAGAAGGATTCCAAACTTTTGGTGCGAATTCCATAACGATTATGGATACAAAACATCAGATTTAAGGTTATTGCAAGGTGAGGTGGAACAGTTATTAAAACAGGGCTATCTAACAAATGAAAAAGGTAAACAGGCATATATGAAGAAAAGGCAAGAGCCCCCAAATCCACCGTCTCCGAAGAGAACGGTTAATGTGATACACGGAGGAGAAGAGGTGAACGGAGTAGTTTGCAAAAGAACAACCAAATTCACAATTACACACGGGAAGCGGATTCGTGAAGCCATGGAAGCAGACAATATATCATTCGATAACGCAGATGTAACGAACTTCTGCTTCCTCATAATGACGCACTGGTAATATCCCTTCTATACATGAAACTAACGTAAAAAGAGTGTTGATTGATCCAGGTAGCTCAGTCAATATCATTTTATTGAGAGTTGTGGAAGAAATTCTAATGGAGGATCGAGTAATCCCAAAAGCACGAGCCTTATCTAGGTTTGACAACTCTACGGTCATAACAAAAGGAGAAATTGAGCTTAGTACCTATGCGGAAGGATTAATCAAAAATACGAAATTTCAGGTCATTGATACTGATATGGCTTACAACGTAATCATGGGGAGACCATGGATCCATGATATGGAAGCAATACCATTTACTTTACATCAGGTAATTAAATTCCCTTCCAAATAGGGAATTCAACAGATTCAAGGCGATCAACAGACCTCAAGGAATATAAATTCAGTAGTACACTCTAACAAAAGAGAGGTATCGGGAGAATCAAAAGACGAGGAAGTCATCCAAACAGGTACGGAAGAAGATAGCCACGAGAAGGTGAACCAAATCAGCATAGAGGCAACATCAAAACATACGGACATGGATTCCATACCCAATGTCATTCAAGAGACAGAAGAAGACGATCATATCAAAACAACTATTGAGGAGCTCGAAGCTATCCCACTGTTCGAACAGGAGCCTGAGCAAAAAGTTCATATAGGCACGAGACCTAGTAAGACAATTCCAGTCATGGAAGGTTATGCAAATACCCAGGGAGGAAAATGCAGAAGCGGATGCATTGGCTAACCTTGCAGCAGTTATCGACATAACGAATAAAGACAATGCAATTGTGATACACTTATTTCATTCAGCAATCGACCAAGACAATAATGAGGTAACATTTAACAATTTAACCTAGGATTGGAGAAACGAAATTGTAAACTTTACCGCAAAAATGGTACCGCACCTGAAGATAAAAAAGCAGCTCAAGCACTTCGCCGGAAAGCTGCACAGTACTGCCTAGTTTGTGATGCTTTATACCGCAAAATGTTTGGAGGTCCCCTAGAAAAGTGCCTTGGACCAAATAAAACAAAGTACGTGATGAAAGAAGTACACGAGGGACACTGCGAAAACCACGCAGGAGCGAGATCCTTAGTCAAAACCATAATCAGAGTAGGGTACTATTGGCCTAAAATGGAAGAAGACGCTGAGAATTTCGTAGCTAAATGCGACAAATGTCAACGATATGCTAACAATATGCATCGACCAGCAGAGTTACTCCACCTAGTGGTGTCACCATGGTCATTCATGAAATGGGGCATGGATATAGTGGGACATCTTCCCCCAGCTAAAGGAAAGGTACGGTTCTTACTCGTGTTAATAGATTATTTCACAAAATGGGTGGAGGCAAACGCTTTTAAACAGGTGCGAGAAAAAGAAGTGAAAATCTTCATATCGCGACACATAATATGCCGCTGGAATACCAAAAGAGATCGTATGTGACAATGGCCCACAATTCATAGGCTCACAAATCACAGGATTCTTCGAAAGCTGGCAAATCAAACGAATCACTTCATCACCATATCACCCCGTGGCCAATGGGCAAGATGAGTCAACAAACAAAGTCATTGTCAACAACTTAAAGAAACAGTTGGAAAAAGCCAAGGGAAACTGGCCTGACGAGCTACCTACAGTACTATGGGCTTACAGAACTACCGCAAAAACAGCCACGGGAGAAACTCCATTCGCGCTTGTTTATGGTTCAGAAGCTTTAATACCGGTGGAAATCGGCGAACCAAGCACGAGGTTCACAACACCAACAGAAGAAATGAACAACGACGGGTTGAGGACAAATATGGATTTGCTCGAGCAAAGGAGAGAAGCTGCATTAATACGTATGGCAGCCCAAAAACAAATTATAGAGCGATACAACAGAAAAACTCATCTCAGATATTTCAAAATTGGGGACTTCGTTCTTAAAAAAGTCTTCCAATCGACAAAGGAAGCCGGTGCAGGAAAGCTAAATCCAAACTGGGAAGGACCTTATAAAGTCCGTGGCATTGCTGGAAAAGACGCTTATGAGCTGGAGACTAATGGACGGCAGAATCTTACCAACCAGTTGGAATGTTGTTCATTTGAAGAAGTATTACTTCTAAGTAAAAGGAATACCACCGGTCAGGTATAATTACGTTCGATTTTACTTTTGTATAGTTAAAATTATACTAACCATTTTAGATGATAGGCAAAAAGCTAACCCATCACCAGATGATGATATTAGACATGCATAGACACGAGGAAGTAACTGAATTCTCGGTCTAGGGTTACAACTTTCTGATGGACGTTTTTAAGGGTTAAGCAGTCATCATCTAAACTATATACCTTCAAGTCCCGTATGTTTTTCCTTTTCAGGAATAGGACCACAAGGAAGGAATAGTCAAGTGCTCGAGATTTCATTCTTCAAAGCTCAAACACTTGAGGGACTATACAGTATGGAAGGCAAAGAAGACTATCAAAAAAGTCAAAGCTCAAGCATGAAGATCCATCTTCCCAACAAGTCAAGTATTATGAGAAAAATCAAAGATCCAAAGACAAAAACACAAAGCCTAATTCAGAAAGCTTCAAAAAAACATATTTGTAAATGTAAACGAATCATCCTTGTACTTATTCAAAAACTATTATAAATGAAAACAGTTATGGATAAAAAAGTATTATCCTTGTACTTATTCAAAAAACTGTTGTGAATAAAAACAGTTATGGATGAAAAAATATTACCCTTGTATTTATTCAAAACTGTTGCAAAGGAACACATTTACGGGTACAAATCCATACCCTCATATTTATACAAAATCTGTTGCAAGAAAAACAGTTTCAAAAGAGTTATAGATGATACTCAAACACATGTAAAATGTTACGAAAGCTCGAAACAATACAAAGACTTTCTTCAAAATATTGTTAAGAAAAACATGTGAAATTCCTATCTCTCTTTTGTACATTTACACCATTATGAAGTTGAGACATCTTCTTCATTAAGTGTCGATTAAAAAAGGGCTATCTTTTATAAATCGTGCCTGTTACGAAAAGGTACGATAAATCTAAGCATTTTTCAATGCAAAGTCAAAAACTAAGAGGTAAACCAAAAACCTCAAAAGAAAGCATTCAAAGACTTAAAAGTGAAACAATAACTCAAAGAAATCAAAAGTCATGCTAATATTAATATTGATATATTACGGAAAAACACTAAGTATTAACTTAGTCTAAGCCATATTTGTTTGTACAAAAGTTTCCCCTAAGTTGTCAATTGGGGATTTACAAAGGACCAAACTTCACCCCTAATGGCACCGGGCGTAACCACCAATTGTTCCAAATAAAAAAAAGAGGGATCAAATTCCTTAAACTCTTTTACTAGATGGGGGATTGTCTTTGCTGGCATAAGGAGCGGCTTGAGATGGCGAGACACGAGCAACAGGGACCTCGGCTTCAGGTGAAGAGAAATTCTGACTTTGCTAACACTTTTCAATCGTCTCTCTGGGTTTAGCAATTTCGGCTTCCAAGTCAAAATTCTCTTGGCCCATTTCCGTCAATGTGCCAATACGGGCATTCAAATAAGCCCAACTAACATCGACAATTGTTTTTTCCTCAATAGCCTCGTAGTCTTTCTCCCATTGTTCAGCTTCGGCTCTTAGCTCATCTCTCTCATCCACGGCAGCATCATGAGAAGCCTGTAAAGGAACAAGGATATTTCCAGAAACTGGACCTTCTCTGAAGAGTTACAGAGGTCTTCTTGGGTTTGGGTGAGCAATTGAACAAGTTCATCAGAGTATGCCTCATTCTGGTTCAACAAAGCCTTCAGGCTCCTAATCTCTTCGGTGGCACGGGAAAGTTGCTCCGCAAAGGAAGATTCCAAGATATTTTTGTCCTTGCCTGCCTCATTCGAAGACGCCTTCTCTATGGCTAGTTCCGCTGCAATAACCCTGATCTATTGTTCCAAGGTACACTTCTCCTCCTCCATTGCCTCCATATCAAGCTGTAGACTCTCGTACTGCTCCTTCCAATTATCAGCCTCAGTATGGAAGTCATTTGCTCATTGCTCTATTTAACGACTCTCTTCATTAACTCTGTGCCTATAAGGTTGATCTATATAAAAAGATAAATTAGATACGGTAAGAATATATATAAATACATATGAAGGAAGAGCAAGTTTTACCTTTAAAGACTATTGCACAATCTCGTTGATCCAAGTCAAGGAGTTGTGGCTTTCCAGATTAGACTTCTCAACCGGGCCTATCAACGGCTTTAACCATACATCATCCTGGCCTAACTTTTTCAAGAGGTTGTCCGCCGCAGGAACCTCTATTGTAACTTGCTTCATCACCCCCCTGCTAGAATACCCTACTTCAACAACAGAAGGCACGGAAGTGGGGGTGGGTGACGGAACTACGGGCGGAGTAGGCTGAGGAGAAGAAACAACAATGGGAGCAGAAACAGCAATGGGAGCAGAAATAGCAATGGGAGCAATAAACGAAAGCTCCACAGAAGCAGGAGGTGAGAAAACAACAAGAGGGGCTTCATCAGAAATGACACCAAAACCTTGTTGGAACAGGAGATCAATGGAATCACGAACAGGAGAGGGAGTTGCATCTTCGGGAGCGGAAAGTTCTAATTCAGGCACAGGAGGATCAACAACGGGCGCAGATTCATCGTTAGAGACGACCCTCCTCCTACGTGACCTATGGACTAGCGAACCCTCCTCTTGTTCTTCTTCATCCTCTAAGGTCATGGACCCACTTGCCTTCCTTTTCAATGAGGAAGAGCCAACAATGATCTCCTGAGCCTTAGCCAGGGACAACTTTGAAGCGGACATAGCCGCAGCAGAAATCCCACGGGCAGGAAACCCTACCAAATGAAAGGGATCAAATAAAGCTCAAAAAGGGAAGAAATAAAAAAAAACTCACTTACCATGGGTTTTCACCTTCCAACCAAACCTCAAAGAGAGGTATTTCCAAGAACGTTCTTCTAAAGGAGCGATTAAAAAAAGTTTTTCTACCCAATCACGGAAATCAGAGACTTTCTCGACGGTTCCCATGGTTGCTGCAAAAGGAAAAGAAACAGTCGCGGGACTGATAGTTTATCGAAAATGAAGAAAAGGAAAGTGCGCGAAATTGTACTCACGTGCAAAGTTCCACTTCTCAGGGAAGGGGAGATTTTCTTCACCTACTAAACCTGCAGTATAGACAACAACATACCGTACATACCACCCTCTATACTTGTCATCATCTGGAGTAACTAACATTCTTTTACTCCTAGCCGCGAGAGTAAACACTCATTGGCGGAACAACATAGGAGAATAGAGGTGAATAAGATGATGGAAAGTAAAGGGTACAGAAGCTAAATTGGCCAAATACCTGAGGCACGTAACTACTCGCCAAACAAGAGGACCGACTTGTCCTAAGCAAACTTTGAAGAATCGACAAAACTCAATGATAACATGGTCGATGGGAGGCTTGAATCCTAATGTGAAGGAATAAGTATAAACATAAGAATACCCAGTCCTGTAAGAGGTTATTATTTGGTTATCGCTAGGAACTACAACAGGAAAATCAGGCTTCCAATAACAATCCCTGCGTACGAGTGACACTAAACCCTCTATTATTTGGGTAGGATAAAGGTCAGCACTATCATGTGATGACATGGAGGAAATCTTCTCACTCATGGACTGAGTATCCTTGGCAAAAGAAAACTCGGCATGAGCACATCGACTCTCAGCTCACAAAGTGGTTCATTATGTTCTCTACTCTTTGATGAAGATCTAGAAGCCCTAGACCTAGAAGAAGACGAAGAAATATTAGACCTAGAAGATCGCGGAGGAGTAGAATAAGAAGAAGAACCCTTGTAAGGGGTAGAACTTAAGCTCCTAAGTCTACCGCCCCTCCTACTCTGTGTTGGAGCAGAAAAAGGAGTCAATTTATCTACAATGATGACCTTTTTGGATTGTTGGTTTGAAGAAGACATGTTTACAAGAAGAAAGAATTTACAAATAAAGAAAGAAGGTTAGAAGTTTTTCGTGAAAGTAAAGAAAGGAAAAGGGGTATTTATACTCGAAGCCGACCGTCAAAAAATGGAAAACATAATGATGTGAAAGTCATAATTAAAGTTGTCACTTCGTGACTGATGCAGTCACAAAAAACCCTAAAAGGCGCTGAATAATTGCAGAACGAATTCGAGAATGCCACGTGGCACGGGCATTAAATGGAAGTGACAAGCGATGTATACATTCGGAGACAGATGCAATGGTACGAATGAAGCGGCGGCAAAATATTCCCGCCATAAATGAGTATCCACTTACCAAATATTTAATCGATAAATAATTGGTAAGTAGGGGGACTACCTGTATTGGTAAAAATAGGCTTCACACATGTACTAATATGATGACTAAGAAATCCATGTGGAGAAATAAAAACATGACAACTGGACGAGACTTTACGAAGAAGTACGAGACAAAGAGGAACGGAATAGCATACCCACGAGGTAATCAGATACAGGAATCTCAATCTAATTGAGGAGATGAAGAGACATGGTCAGAATGAATCAAGGTGGAATAAAGGGCAGATTCGAGGATCTTCAATCAATGAGCCAAACGTTACATAATCTTCACGCAACAGTTACGATTAATCATTGTAACATTACATTAATGCCATTATTAGTCATTAATTCTCAATCACTAAAAATATTAGACGTTATATTAAGAAATTCCCTATATAAGGGAGTAAAATATAACTTGTAAGGACACGTTCGAACCATTATTGAAATATACTTACTTTTACGCATCTTTACTGCTTTCTATCGCAAATCTATTTAAAATTATTTGCATATTCTCTTGATTATCAAAAACCTGATTTCTTCTTAAAATAACTTTGGCAAGGAATTTAATTCTTTGGTTAAACAGGAATGATCCATGATATTTTCGACTTGCGGAGTAGCATTTGGAGGAAAAAGAGAAGATGACTTTGGAATTCGTAGAGGAATTTTCAGAATGATGTGTACCAGTAGAAGATGTGAATGTGTGTGCAAGGAGGGTACTAAATGGTTCATGAGTTTGGAGACAATGTGGTCTCATGGAATGGGGTCACTCAGGGCGAGTGCAAATTGAGTTGTTATCTGTTGACTGGAGTTTTCATTATTTCTAAGTCAAGTTAAGGATGAATTAGAAGAAGATAGGTTGGTTAGCCATGGTTGAAATGGCATATAGATGGCAGTGATCAGTTCCTTCAGCGTGATTGAGTTATGCATGTGATGGGTGTGCGGACTTGTTACCTTGCGCGGAAGGTAATGGGAGCAGATCTCACGGGAAGATTGTACAAGGGTGACATTGTAGTCACTCGATTGATTGAAGATTTAAACCAACTATGAAGAATGTGGTAATATTGCTTATTTGAGAATTTACGCTTAGAGAGCGCTCGGTTCATTTGGTTGCAGACTGTGGAAGTTTGCTCCTGTTATGATGGTTGTTCTCGTGTGTTATGGGGAAAAGGGGGTTATCTTGAAAGGTTATTAGCCTATCACGGTAAGATCAGAATCGGCTTGACGCTTTGAATGGATTTAAATATGAATATAGGCTCTATATCAGGCTAGATGTGTTCATTTAATAATAGCGCCCCTCATGGAGGAGTATTCGGACGTTGGATGTCATTTTGTCGATGGCTATTTCATGTGATGATATATTGTGTCGTGTGAGTTTTGAAATGGCTTGATAAATTTCACATGTGTTGAGGTTCCGCGTAATGATGATGTTATGTGAGCAGGATGGTTCTTGAGATTTAGATCTTATATCGCACTTCAGTTGTGCTTGAGTTTTGTAGCGTATGGCTCTATCTGTCTCCCCAGGATGGTATTATGCACTAGGCGGGCTGGTGACCGATATTCGATATTTTGTTGTAATGAGCGATTTAGCTCGGTAATTATCTCCTTATGTGAATTTTATGTGTGGAGCGGGGGGCACGCCACCACGGTTATGTTATTTGGATCGAGTTGCACGCCGCAACAGTGTAATGTTGAGTACGGTTTTCTATATTATTTTTTTGTGTGTTTTGTTTCCCATTTATGAGGAAAGTCATAGTAGTCGTGAGTTGAGTAGTTCCTCCCAGAGTCCGTTTTCCTTATGTATCACCTTTGAGGTTGTAGTTTATTGGTACGTTGTGGCATCATATGAGACTTTTTGTCATGCTTGGGTGGCTTGTTGCCCGAGCAGTTCGTACTGGGTGAGAAGAGATTTATGGATCTAGGATCAATGCAATTAGATCATGTGAAGGATGTTAAATAACAAATACCCATATTTGGTTCAGAATGAGGTAATGATTCTTGTCAGGAGTATGGGCTCAATGATTTGTTAACTCGACAGTTGGTTATGAGTTTCTAAACATCTCGTGTGTCGTGGAAGTATTGCAAGAGTTGGAACGGGACTTATATGAGTCATGAGGTATGTGGGAGCATCAGATTAGTGTAATTTCAGCTATTATGATCAGAGAATGTTGCTATGGTTGGGTGAATTATGCGGTGCATGGTGTTAATTTAGCGAAGGCCTGCAATCATGTTTTGGTTCTTCGTGTGGTGATGGACACGGTGTCCGTAGGTTGGAAGCAGGTCCGGAAGAGAGTTCTGGACTTAGGAATTTGGGCCTTAAGGCTTGTTGGACTAAATGAAAGGGGAAATCTTCAGACTGACTCGAGCTAATGTGCTCAATTGGGATGTGGTAGCACGGGCAAGTGCACGAGGTTTTAAAAAGTGATTTTGGACAACTCCGGAGCAGTTTTTAGCATGTTCGAGGACGAACGTATGTTTAAGTAGGAAAGAATGTAACGACCCGACCGGTCGTTTTGACCTCTAGCGCGTTGTTCAGCGGTTTGAGGCCATGAGTAGCTTCAATTCAGGTATCATGACTTGCACGCATGGTAGGAATTGAATTTCGGGAAGTTCAGAGTCTATTTGGAAAGAGAATTCTCATTTCGGAAGCTTTAAGTTGGAAGATTTTGTTAGGTGGTGATCTTTGAGTAAACAACCTCGGAATCGAGATTTTAAGTTCCCAACAGGTTCGTATGAAGTCAGTATTTTTGGAAGTGTTATTGATGTCTGTATGGAATTCCGAGTCTAGGAATAGATCTGTATGGTGATTCTGGTACTGGGAGCGCGATCGAAAGTGAATTCGGAGGTCCGTAGGTCATTTTGAGTCATTTGGCTAAAGCTAGAAATTTGAAGGTCTTTGAGAAGTTTGACCGAAAGTGAAAATTTTGATATCGGGGTCGAAAACCAATTCCAAAAGTTAGATTAGGTCTGTAATGTTGAATGTGACTTGTGTGCAAAATTTGGGGTCAATCAGACGTGATTTGATAGGTTTTGGCATCGAATGTGGAAGTTGGAAATTTTAGAGTTCATTAAGCTTGAATTTGAATGTGATTCATGGTTTTGGCGTTGTTTGATGTGATTTGAGGCCTCGAGCAGGTCCGCATTATGTTTTGGAACTGGTCAGTGTGATTGGACGGACTCCCGGGGGCCTCGGGTGGTTAACGAATCGAAAAAGGGATTTGAGAAGAGGTTGAGGGCTGTTGTCATCTAGTGTGGCCGCACCTGCGGGGTTTTGGCCGCAGGTGCGGAGCCGCAGAAGCAGCCATGGAGTCGTAGATGCGGGAAGGAGCGCAGGTGCGAGTATATGTCCGCACCTGCGAAGGCGCAAATGCGGAAAAGAGGGTCGCATGAGTAGGAGCAGCTGGGTTGAGTTAGAGTCGCACCTGCAATGGTTTTTTCGTAGGAGCGGATATTGCACCGCAGGTGCGAAAGTGCTGGAGGCAATGGGGGTTTCTTTAAATCGGGACTTGGCTCATTTTTTTCCCATTTTTCAGTTGACTTGGACGATTTTGGAGAGCTTCAAGAGGAGATTTTCATCAACCAACTCTAGGTAAATGGTTTCTTCCCATTTATTAGTTAAACACATGATTATATGTGGATTTGGACATAGGATTTGTAGAAATTATGGGATATGGGAGTAAACCTAGAATTTGTATTTTTTGGATTTGTTACCACTAATTTGGGCTTCAAATTGAGAGTAAACTATATATTTGAGTTCGTGAGATTTTGGGTAAACTTTATCTTCGAAAAATTTCGGAATCCGGGCACGAGGGCCCGAGTGTAATTTTGTCAACTTTTCGAGTAGAGTGAGGAATTTACATAAATTGAATTGTTATAAGTATTAGGGTATATTTTCATTAGTTTTCCCGTTATTTGGCTAGTTTCGGGGCGTTGTGCATCAATTTGAGTCGCCGGAAGGGCTTGGAAGCCGGTTATGGAACTTCGGAATAAGGCAAGTCTCTATTCTAACCTTGTAAGAGGGAATTGTCCCCTTAGGTGAATTAATTAATTAGGTGATACTATTTTCAGGGGTGAGGGGGGAGGGGGGGCTACCTACGCACGAGGTGACAAGAGTTCGTGCGTAGCTACTATTATGCTTATGTCCGAGTAGTCTAGGACCCAAAAGCATGCTTTACTTTCCGTACTTGTAATTTTATTGATGAATTCAAAGATGTTAAATTATATCGAACTAGGTAAATGAATTTCTAGAAAATGATTAAATGCCTACCATATAAAAGAGAAAATGCCATTTTTCCTGGGTAATTGTTTTTCAGACGTAGTCGGGTTGACTGTTGAATGTGTATGTTTATGTGTAACTGCTTCGCAATTTATATTCCGCGAGCGGGGTGATTTCTTCCACTACTCTCATGGGAGAGGGTCGTACGCCACGGCAGGTTAATAGATGCATCTATGGTTCGAGTCGTTCGACTCTTCGGCAGTGCACATTTTATTATTGTTGGTTTGGGCCATTCGACCCTCGCGATTTTCTGTGATTTGAATTGTTTACTCTCTTTGAAGTTAAGTGGTCGAATGAAATGACGGAGATTAAAAATTGTGATTATGGAAGAAGTTGTTCATTTCTGTCGTTATTTGTTTATAAATTATGACATCTATGCTTAGTGTTACACTTGATTATATTAATTTGACCTCTAGTAATTGTCAAGTCGACCTCTCGTCACTACTTTTTTGAGGTTAGGCGGTATACTTACTGAGTACGCGTTGTTTTTGTACTCATACTACACTTTATGTGCATTTTTGTTGCACAGGCACATCCATATCTAGTGGCCTAGCTTGGCGCAATTGCCTGGTTGATATGGGGACTTAGGTGAGCTGCACCACCCGAGACGACCCGCAGCCGGCAGAGTCTCCTTCAGATTATTGTATTTTCTTTTCTGTCCAATTGTTTTCCAGACAATTATTGTGTTACATCTGTTTCCTAGAAATTGCTCATGCACTTGTGACACCGGGTTCTAGGGTGACTAGGGGATTTATTTATTATTTAAATGTTTTAAGTACATTATCATTTACTCAGTACGATTCATTAATTATTATTTAATGTAATGAAAAGAAAGGGTTTCAACATACTAAAATAGAGATTTAATCAATTTTTAGTGTTGGTTAGCCTGACAGTGGTGTCCGGCGCCATCACGACCTTTAATAGGATTTTTGGGTCGTGACAAAATGTGGTGTACTCATGCCCTTTCCTGCACGTTTTTTTCGTGTGCGGATCCAGGTACGAGCCATCCTACACGCGGTTAGTCGTTGTAGCTATCATCAGGAGACCGCAAGGTAATTCTGCCACGTCCGTAGGATTCTCCGAGTCACCTTCCATTCTGGTCTATGTAGAGATTTTTCTATGTATTTTCTTTCCCGTTGTATAGAGCTACTATAGTATAGAAGCTTGTGACTATAATGTGACATTCCAGGTTTTGGGATTTATACTTGTACATGCCGAACGACGATGTCATTTTACTTAGATTTTCCTTTCTTGTCTTTACTTTTATTGTATCTAATTTAGTTTTATCCACAAATTTAGGCTTACCTAATCGTAGAGACTAGGTGGCGTCACGATACCTTTCAGAGGGGTAAATCGGATCGTGACATCAAGTCAGGCCCACTGGTAAATGATAAATGAAGCAGAAATTATACAATATAATAATAGATTGGAACTAAGCAAAAGAAAACACAACAAATAATAGTTCCACACACAGAATAAACAACATGTGATCTCCCGAGATACCGTCTCATAGTCCCAAAATAAATATGCAAGGAGAACTCCCGAGGTATCCCCTCGTAGTCTCAAAAGTAAATGTACAGGGACAACTCCCGAGGTACCGCCTCGTAGTCTCAAAAGTAAATATGCAGGGCATCTCCCGGGATACCGTCCCGTAGTCCCAAAGTAAATAAGCAGCTCAAACAAATGAACATAACAGTTACAACAAAAGAATCTACAGTTTAGACTAAGTACGAGTCAATAAAAGAAAGCGGGAACTAAGCATGCTGCAAAGAATTCAAATGAGTAATTAAGACACGTAAAGATGATAACTACACATGCTAGTATAATCAATTAAGATGAAAACAAGTCATTACTCAGTAAAAAATTTGTAACAATAACCCGTGTATGCACTCGTCACCTCGCGTACACAGCGCTCACATATCATATAGGTACCAAATCCTAAGGGGACTTCCTACACACAAGGTTAGGCAAGCCACTTACCTCGAACCAAGCTCAATCAATCGGTAGCAATGCTTTCCCCACGAATATCCGACTCTTAATGGCCCAAATCTAGCCAAAATCAATTACATACCATAAATATATCTATAAGAAACTAATCTAATCAATGAAATATAATCTAAAGCAATAAATTAGGAAATCGTCCCAAAGAGCCTCCCCGAGTCACGTCTCGGAATCGGGTAAAATTCAAAAAATATGAACATCCATTCACTCACGAGTCCAACCATATAAGAATTACTCGAATCCGACCTCAATTCGCCTTTCAAAACTCAAAGTTTTAGTTGAAGAACTTCTTCCCATTTTTTCCAAATTTTTAACCCCAAATCCGAAATTAAAGATGAAATTAATAATAGATTACCAGGATATAATCAAAATGGAGTGTAGAATTTACACAATCGATGACTCTGAAAATCTCTCAAATTCGCGTCCAAACCCGAGCTCTCAAACTCAAGTTTTGATAAAATTGGTCAAACCCTTGATTTTGAAATGATATAAGTCTGCCTAGTGATTCCTTCTTCCCGGACGTGGCCACACCTCGCGTTCGCAAAGCAAAATCTTACTCCAGCCCAAAATACTTAATCGCGAACGCGAAGACCACTCAGCTCGACCCTATGCAAATGCGGGACCAACGTCGCGAACGCGTAGGCAAAAAGGTCTTGGGACCCAGTTGGCCAATACCTCTACGCAAACACGGGGCCTACATCATGAATGCGTAGACCAAGGAACTCAGTGCTTCGCGTTGCGGAGCACAAAATATCACCTGCCTTCAGTTCGTCTTCGCGAATGCAAGACTACTCTTGCGAACGCGAAGAAGGAAACCAGAACTAGAGGACACCAGAAATCTGCAATCTCTCATAAGTCTGAAATAATCCGTTAAGCATCCGAAATACACCCTAGGCCACTTGGACCTCACCAAATATACCAACCGGTCCTAATACACCTTACGAACTTAGTCGAGCCCTCGAATCAGACCAAACAATGCTAAAAACACGAATCACTCTCCGATTCAAACTTAATGAATTTGAAACTTCTAATTTCTACAACTGATGCCGAAACCTATCAAACCATGCCCGATTGACCCCAAATTTTGCAAACAAGTCATATTCAATATTACAGGCCTACTCCAACTTCCAGAATCAAAATCCGACCCCGATATCAAAAAGTCCACTACCGGTCAAAATCTCAAAAAATTTGACTTTCGGCATTTCAAGCCTAATTGAGCTACAGACCTCCAAAACAAAATTCGGACACGCCCATAAGTACACAATCACCCAATGGAGCTAACAAAATCGACAAAACTCCATTCCGGAGTCGTCTTACCACAATTCCAACTAAGATCAAAATCTTATTACTTAAACTTCCGTTTAGGGACTAAGTATCCCAAAACGCTGCGAAACCACAACCAACACCTCTCGGCAACACACACAAGCATAAAAAGACACGGGGAAGCAGTAAATAGGGTACGAGGCTATAACTCTCAAAACGACCAGCCGGATCATTACAAAAAGTGGCATGTTTGTGATAAAAATAATATAAGTTGAGTGGTAAATTGATTGTTTTTAGCTGGAAATCAAATATATGTGTTAGTGGAATTCGTGGTATTTTGTGGTTGTCCAGGAAATTGAATAGGGACTTCCTGATAGTGACGAAGATGGTGGATGAGGTGGTGAATTTTTCTTTCCGTGCCACTACAACTGAGGACAAGCTACTAGTAGGAGGTGTTTACTACGTATATTTTTATCGATTAGATGTATTAAAATGAAACAAAAATGATAGTTCAGGGGCTGATTATAGAATTTGACGCAAATATATGTCTCAATTTAGGAATTCACCAATTCAACATGAAAAATTCGAAGAAAAAAAATCGAATAACCAATCGGGTCAATGTGCCGGCTCTAGGGGAAGGCCATTAAAGCCTCCCCCTCCAAACAAAGTGAGGGCCCCAATTTTATTACTATTATTTAGTATTACATATATTGTAAAATTATTATTATTATCAAAAAGATACCACATTTATGTTTTTTGTGGAATGTGATAAGAGGTTATTTCGATAAATACTTGAATTTCATAATAAATATACAATAGGTAGAAAAACAATTTGATGACATTATTGACAATTAAAAAGATAAAAATCAAGTCTTTTGTAGTATCTTTTGGAGTAGATATTTGTTATGGAGAAAGGACCAAGTCACGTTTTAAATTCATTGGACTTGAAGTACTTCAAATGTATGATTATATTTTAACATGTACTTAGCAAACAGAGATCATACATGACGAGAACTTATGAAAAATATTCTTAGTCATGAATGTTGATAATTGTCGAAGCATGGGTGAGCAGAGTTATCTTGATAAGTAAGAACTAGTAGGTAGCTCAGTGCCTTGACAAGATCAGTACAAGATGGTCTAAATACCACTTTTATAAAAGAAAAAAAATATATTTGGCTTTAGCTTTCAATATCGTTGAACCGCCTATGATCGAATATCTACCCAAATTTACCGTTATGCCACCTGATCATCATGCAACACTATAACCTTAACGCAATTCCTTTGTCAGAAAAACCCTCTCCTCAAACTAGTATTAATGGTGTCGCTGAAGCTGCAGAAATGGCTCGCCGCCAGCGTCCTCAAGTGCAGTCGAGGCAAGGTTATCTGTCAGATTATTCATGAATCTTGTTTACTTACAAGTAAGTATTTGCTTGTTTAATTGTAAATAAATGATTTCAATAAAATAATCAATTAGGCTTAATTTTAAATTAGTTGGGTCGGTTATATGTATCCTATGTGTCTGTTCTGGTATGCTTCTGGTTCATTTCGTTTTAAAAATTCTGCATACATATTTTTATGCTGGTTACCAACCACCTAGTGCAAACCATAGTCTTTCGATGTTAGGACTGGAAATGATACTGTGCTAAAATCTGATGCTTAGTCCTTCCTATTTTGTTCTCATTGATATGTCATTGAGTTATTTAACTAATGGTTTGTGTGACCCTATTTCCCTTTAGTTTATTCTAGAAAGAATGACTTTCTCCTAAATTTGAAATAAAAAAAATGTATGGAAATTTTTTAACTAAACTTCTCATTTTATCCTTAATGTCAAGTTTTTACAGCTACACAAATGTTATGACATATTTAAGACCACAAGTTTTCAATGACTTTCGTTCTTTCCTCGTCTCCGTCCAATGTCAAACAAAGTCATGTTCGAAAAAAATTGGATTATGGAGAATAAGATTTAGCTTGAGGTGTGTCAAGGACACTATACTTAAGGATATTTCATCCACACTGTGATAAATATTATTAGGCGTATCCCCCAAGATTCAACAAGCTCTTCTAGTATAACTAGGAGCAGGAACAACAAAGATTAATAAATAAATAAAAACAACACAATAGAAAAAGGAAGAAATTTTTTAATTTTTTTCACTCTACTTACAAGATAAAAACAAAGAAATATATATAGTCCAAAAAACAAATGGACTATCTGATAGGTAATGTCAGCCATAAAGGCTTTTTCAAAGTTACAATACGTAATGTTAAAAGCTATTAAGGATGGTCATTTGGATTTTCCGAACGCTAACGTTCAAATTCACACTAATGAGCATTCAATAGTCAAACTTAATTTGTCCCAATTGAAATCAAAATTAAACTAATTTTCTGTTACAAATATATTCAAAATAATTACTATCATAAAGACTCATTAATATAATATTAAGAAAAAGAATCTATATATAGTTTTGGAATAATTCTTTTTGAGATATCAAAATAATTTTTCTATCAATCTCCCACGTATCTCAAAAAGAATATTATAATAAAATTAAATTAAATTAAATTAATTGAATTTTCACAAATGAGCATAATGCATCGAATCAGGTATCACTTGGGTTATGAACCAGACCTAGATAAAATAAGAGTAAACTTACAGAACAATTGATGAAGTTTAGAACTTGTATGAACCAAGAATTCTTTTGTAAGTTTAGTATCTTATCTATCACATTATACTCGCACACACTTTGTTGTTTGTCACGGTTTTGCGCTACTAGACATGCGTGCGCCTGGTTTTCATGAGTGTTCTCTGCCATAAATTTCATAGGAGCGGCCCCACTCCACACTTATATAGGTTCATCCATCAAGTGTATTCTGCAGTGCAATACACCACCTATAAAAGGCTATGAATTAGTGGATTAAGAATTCAATAACTCGGCCTCTCATTCCTTGCAAACTAGCACTATATACACACTATAGGAAGGGACATAATTTAATAGTGCATATTTAATCAACTAATGACTTGTTATTACATGTATGAACCTACTTCATGGGATCTCCAATCTCATAAGTTGAGTTACCATCATTGTTGATATAACTCAAATTGGCAATAGTCCAATTCCCCTCTATGTTTCAGATAATAATTTTCTCTCCAAAGGTTTAGTTAGTGGATCGGACAAATTCACTTCTGACTTCACATAATCTATGAAAATAATTCCATCTCTCAGCAGCTGCTTTATCACATTATGTCTCAATCGAATATGTCTACTCTTTTCTTTGAAGGATTTATTTTTAGCAATGACTATTGCAGCTTGACAATCACAATGCATCGACACAGAAGGTGTCGGTTTTATTCCTAGTGGAATATTTTTCAAAAGATTCTTTAACCACTCAGCCTCATTGCCAGCCAATTCCAATGCCACAAACTCTGATTCCATGGTAAATCTAGCTACTATTGTTTATTACCTGATTTTAATGCCACAACACCCCACCGAGGGTGAACACATAACCACTAGTGAATTTTGTCTCATCTGAATCAGAGATCCAGTTAGCATCACTGTATCCTTCTAATACAGTAGAAAATCCACTATATTTGATACCATAGTTCATGGTACCTCTCAAATATTTCATTACTATTACTAATGCATTTCAATGATCATAACTCGAGTTTTGAGTATATCTACTCAATCTACACACATCATATGCAATATCAGGTCTAGTGAAATTCATCAAATGCATTAGGCTACCAATAATTTGAGCATATTTATTTTGATCTACAACATCTCCCTTATTCTTTTCTAATTGACTACTAGCATCATAAGGAGTGCTTACAGGCACCATATCAAAATTATCAATTATTTTGAGAATTCTTTCAACATAATGTTCTTGAGTCAACATAAAACTATTGCCATCTTTTATATTTTCATGCCTAAAATCACACCAGCTTCTCCCATGTCTTACATCTCAAAATTAGAAGACTAGAAAATTTTGGTTTTATGTACCAAATCAAGATTAGAACTAAAAATAAGCATGTCATCCACATAAAGGCAAATAATAACACAACTACCATCAAAATATTTTGTATAAACACATTTATCTACTTAAATTTATGAAAACTCATCATTAATCAATACTTGACCAAATTTTTCATGCCACTGTTTAGGTGCTTACTTTAGACCATACAAAGATTTTACCAATTTACATACTTACCAATCTAGGCAGCGTTAATGGGAGGTTGGAGGTATGGAGGCAGGCCCTGGATTCTAAAGGTTTCAAGTTGAGTAGGATTAAGATGGAATATGTGGAATGTATGTTCAGCGACGTGACGGGAGAAGCGGATGTGAAAGTCAGGCTTGACTCACAGGTCATCCTCAAGAGAGAAAGTTTTAAGTACTTAGGGTCAATTATCCAGGGAGATGGGGAGATCGACGGGGATGTTACGCACCGTATTGGGGTGGGGTGGATGAAATGGAGGTTAGCATCTGGAGTCCTGTGTGACAAGAATGTGCCACCGAAATTCAAAGGTAAGTTCTATAGAGCGGTGGTTAGACCGACCATATTGTATGGAGTTGAGTGTTGGCCAATAAAGAATTCACATATCCAGAAGATGAAAGCAGAAATGAGGATGTTGAGATGGATGTGTTAGAACACTAGGTTGGATAGGATTAGGAATGAAGATATTCGGGAGAGGGTGAGCGTGGCTCCCGTGGACGACAAGATGCCGGAAGCACGACTTAGACGGTTCAGACACGTGCGGAGGAGAAGCCTAGAGGCACCGGTTAGGAGGTGTGAGCGGTTGACTTTGGCAGGTACGAGAAGAGGTAGGGGCGGCCTAAGAAGTATTGGGGCGAGGTGATCAGGCAGGACATGGCGCGACTTCAGATTTTCAAGGACATGGCTCTTGATAGGAACATATGTAGGTCGAGCATTAGGGTGGTAGGCTAGGGGTAGTCGAGAGTTATTCTCTATTTGTACCGGGTAGTCTGATAGAGTTTTGTTTAGGTTTGTTAGCGGTCTATGTTGAGTTTACATTGTTGTTTTGCATAGTTTTGTGTTATTGTCCTTTCACTTATTCGTTGTTGTTATTTTATTTCTAGCATCTTTTGTTGTTGCGTGCCTTCTCTTTTATTTCTTTTATGATATTATTGTCTCTCCGGTTGAGCCGAGAGTCCTCCGAAAACAGCCTCTCTATCCTTTTCGGGGTAGGGTTAAGGTCTGCGTACACTCTACTCTCCCTAGACCTACACTTATGGGATTTTACTGGGTATGTTGTTGTTGTTATTGCTTTCTTGGCCAGACACTATACAACCCTTAGGTTTGTCACGACCCAATTCCGGAGTCGTGATGGCTCCTGTCGTGGAACCAGGCAAGCCACCCATTTTATCTAAGCTAAATGCAATTACCAATAAAATATCATTTTTTTACAAGTCTGTGGATAATAATAATAATAATAAATCTGAAGTTTTAAACAATATCTGAAACCAAAATTTAAGTTCTACAACCCCGGATCTAGTGTCACTCAGTCACGAGCAACTACAACATAAGAATGTCAAGATACGGGAATAGACAACATAGTTTGTAAAAGTAAAGTACAACAGGAAGATAAAGAGGGAGAAGACGAGGCTGCGATCGCCAGCTGCTGCCTCGAAGACTCCAAAAGAAACTCTAACAGCAAATCTGCAACCGCTACCGGGTCCTGGTGAACCTGGATCTGCACACAAGTTGCAGGGGCTAACGTGAGTACACCAACTCAGAAGTAACGAACCCAAACTATTGGCTGAGAGGTAGTGACGAACTAAACCTCAACAATTGTAATCATTAGCGTACAAACATTTAGACATGTTCACAGTTTATCAGAAAATAACAACAGAATATGCTGTATATCTCAATATGCTCTAAATGCCAACATATCAACAATGTGAAAATGCACATAGTGCTCACAACTCTCCCACAGAAGTCCACTCAGTAATATATACGGCTCTCAGGCCCAGGGAAGATCCATCCCGTAATATGCATAAACACAGGTGACCGTAGTCACTCAGTACTAAGGAAAAAGGCCAATACAGCCTCACGGAGAAGATCCATCTCCGGAATACAATACTCGGACAAGATCCATGTCCAAGGAAGATCCATCCCTCAATATAAATGCGCTCACTGGGGTTGTAAAGACTCCGGAGGGGCTCCTATAAGCCCAAGCGCTATATCAAACCAACGAAGGTATGATTACAGTATCGCTGTGGGGTGCAGTCCGATCTGATAACAGTCTCAATAACAGGCCCTCGGCCTCACTCAGTCATTACTTTTCCAGTCTCACTCATATGGCTCCCAGATGTACAAATCATCCCAAACAATGATAAATATGCATATAATTAACAATTTCTGAGACTGGGGAATGAAATGATATGCTATAACAAGACTGGGTATATGAAATCAAATAATCACAAGAGGAGACACTAATAGACGACCACTCGGGTCTTAGCATTTTCGGCGTGAAGCCTTTGCATTTATACTTAACATGATTTCTAATACGTTCAAAGTAAATACAACCTTCACAGTACCAGTATTAACCTGAAATAACCATTAGGCAGTGCCATGGGATGAGCCAGGCCACAAACATTCGGTGTACGCCCGCATGCCCGTCACATGGCACGTGCATCACCTTAATTAACATCAATTACAAGATAACTTGGGGTTTCGAACCCTCAGTTCCAAGTTTGAAAACGTTACTTACCTTAAAACCGGCTAAAATAATACTCCGCAGTGCCCTTGCCTCAAAATTCGGTCTCCGAGAGCTCCAAATCTACCAAGAACCAGATTTACATCATTGTAATATGCCACGGAATGAAACCCAATCGAAATTTATCAAAAGTACTCAAAAATCCCGAAATTGGCCAAAACCCAACCCCCGGTCCCACACCTCGGATTTCGATAAAATTTACACCACAAGAATCTTCATCCTCCCATGAGTCTATACATACCAAGAATACTGAAATCGGAGTCCAAATGACCCCTCAAATTCCTATTCTAAAGCCTCTTAATCCCAAGCCCTAATTACCCATTTTGCACGGATTTTTCCCAAACTTTTCACCATTAATCCGACCTTTAATAACATATAAACGAGTTTACAATCCAAAAACCTAACCTCAATGAAGAAATATTGAATTCGCTATTAAAAAACCCTTCAAAAGCTTCAAACCCGGATGAAATATTGAGAAAGATGGCTCAAATTCGCAAAGGCATGCTTTTATACTCTCTGAACAGTGGTTCCGCACCTGCGACCACTTACGCGCACCTGCGGTCCCAGGTGCGCACCTGCGGAAACCCCAAAGTCCTCAGCCTCCGCACTTGCGCTCGCCCTCCTGCACATGCGGCTTCGCAGGTGCGGCAATTACCTCGCACCTGCGGAAATTCTTCAACCAGCAAAACTTTCGCCTTTGCAGAGCTTCGTCCGCTCCTGCGGGTCCGCACCTGCGTCTCCTCCTTCGCAGGTGCGAAAACACCAGCACCATCAACTTCAGCAACAACAATTATGTTCCAACTCCCCATTAACAACCCAAAACCATCTCGAGCCCCTCGGGACCCAACTCAAACATACCAACACATCATGTATGGTCATTCAAACTTAGTCGAGCCTTCGAAACATCAAAAACAATATCAAAACTCCAAAAACCCATCGAATTCAAGCCTATGAACTTCCAACTTTCTAAATTCCACCAACGACGCCGAAACTACCCAAAACAACTCCGATTGACCTGAATTTTGCAGACATGTCCAAAATGACATTACGAACTATTCCAACTGTCAGAATTCCATTCCGACCCCGATAGCCTAATTTCCACTGCCGACCGGAAATCGCCAAAAGCTAACTTTCGCCAATTCAAGCCTAATTCTACACCGGACATAACAAAAATGTTCTAAACACACTCCTAAGTCTCAATTCACCTAACGAAGTTATCCGAGCCATAAAATCTGCATTCCGAGGTCGTTTACCAATAAGTCAACTCCCGGTTGACTTTTCCAACTCTAAGGCTACCTTTGGAGGCTAGGTGTCTCAATTCCTTCTATGACCCCTCTGAATCCGAGCTAACCAACTCTAACACATCATAAAAATTATAACCCAACTATGACAAGGCAGAAACAACAATAATAATGCAAATTCTACGGAACGACCGGCCGGGTCGTTACAAGGTTGCTCCATGTAAATTTCCTCTTCTAAACCATTTAAAAATGTAGTTTTAACATCCATTTGGTGAATAAAGTTTATAAATAGAAGTCAAGGCAAGTAAAACACGAATTGAGAAAAATCTAGTTACAGAAGCATAAGAATCAAAATAATCGACATTTTATTTTTGCGTAAAAACTTTTGCATCTAGTCTAGCTTTATATTTATCAATAGAACCACCCGAATTGAGTTTCGTCTTAAAAATCCATTTACAACCAATAGGTTTAGCTGCCGGAGGTAAATCAACTAAAATTCAAGTTTTATTTTGTATCAATAGCTTCTTTCCAAATGAGGCATCAGACGAAGAATGTTAAAGGATCATTATCCACAAGATAAGTATAAAAATCATTACCAAAAGATTTTTCTTTCCTTGGTCTTTTGCTTCTTCTTAAGTGATCACTATAAAAATCATTTTGAATAATTGGAACATGTGAAATATTATCAATTGGAATAATAGGGGCATCAACGATATTCTCAAAATTTAAAGGAAAATTATTTAAAATTTTTTTAGCATTTTTTGTTTCAACAATAGTATTGTGTTCAAGCACATCACTTTTGATTACTAAAATATACAATCAGATATTTTAGATCCTATTTTTCTTTTCTTAGGATCAGGTAACATAACTCTGGCAAGACAATATTTCAAATCAGGAGGATACCCTTTCCACAACTCATAAGGAATTTTACCTGTTTTCTTATAGGGAATCTTATTTTGTAAATGACAAGCAGATAAAATGGCTTCACCCCAAAGATTATCCAGGGCACCATAACTAACTAGCATGCTATCCATCATTTCCTTCAATGTCCTATTTTTCCTTTCTACTACACCATTTGATTGTGGAGAATATGGCGGAGTTATCTCGTGTATTATGCCTTCTTTCTCATAATAATCATTCAACAAAATAAATTCACCACCTTTATCGGATCTAACTCTTTTGATCTTCTTATCCAATTGATTTTATACTTCATACTTATAAATTAAAAACTTATCAAAAGCTTCATCTTTATTTCTCAACAAATAAACTTTGGTATATCTAGAAAAATCATTTATAAATGTCACATAATATTTTTTCCTCCTCTAGTCATAGCTTGTTTCAAGTCTCCTAAATCAGTATGGATTAAACTTAATAGTTGAGATTTTCTAAATACCGTTCTTACTTTGTTTAGCTTCGGCACAAACTTCACACTTATCAATATTTGAATAATTAATATTTGAAATAAGACCTTCAGAATGAATCTTTTTAATATAAGATAAACTAACATATCCTAATCTAGCTTGCCACAAATTAAAAGAATCAATCAAGTAAGCAAAATAACTAGCATTTTCATTCATGAACATTAAGTACAAAAGAGTCATGGTAATAATGACCCTTGCCAACAAAATTGTTATTCTTGGTCAATACGACCTTATCAGATTCAAAAGAAACTTTCGCCCTGTAACGACCTGACCGGTTGTTTTCGGGCACAAATAGCTCCATATGAGGTATTATTACTTATGTGAAACGTCGGTTTTGGTTTTCAGGTTATTCGAAATTGATTTGGAAGAATGACTCTCAACTAGAAGCTTTAAATTTTAAAGGTTTGACCAAGTTTTGACTTTTTAGTATTTGACCTCGGATCGGATTTCTGATGGTTCTATTAGCTCCGTTGGGTGATTTTGGACTTAGGTGCGCATTCAGATTATGCTTTGGAGGTCCGTATTAGAATTTGGCTTGAAATGGCAAAATTTGAAAATTTGAAAAGTTTGACCGGGAATGGACTTTTTGATATCGGGGTCGGGTTCCGATTCCGAAAGTTGGAACATATTTGTAATGTCAAATGTGACTTGTGTGAAAATTTTGGGGGTCATTCGGACGTGATTTAATAGGTTTCAGCATCGGTTGTGAAAGTTTGAAGTTTCAAAGTTCATTGATTCGAATTGAGGCGTGATTCATTGTTTTGATGTTGTTATGTGTGTTTTGAGGCCTCGAGTAGGTCCGTGTTATGTTATTAGACTTGTTGGTATGTTTGGATGTGGTCCCGAGGGGCTATGGTGAGTTTTAGATGAGTTTTAGACTATTTTTCCTTCATTTTGCATTGCCGGTTCTGAAGAAACTGAGTATCTGTTTTCCTTAATCGCGATCTCGAGGCATGGATCGCGACCGCGTAGAGTTATATTGAAGACTGGGATATATTATCTGTCGTGCTCGCGAGTCTTCAGACGCGATCGCGTAGGCTGCTGCAATTTGTGCATCACTTTTGTGTAAGCCTTCACGCGTTCGCGTAAAGTGTTTGGATGATGTCACGACCCCAAAAATGTACAGTCGTGATGGCGCCTATCGTGAAATCAGGCAAACCACACGTTTCATTTAATTTAAGGTTTCTTTCAGAAAGATCATTATACTTGCAGGAAAAGTCTCATTTCATAAAAAAAACATTTAAAGTTGAAAATCATTTAGACACAAATAAAGCAAACCCCCAGTAGTGTTGTCACCGAGTCATGAGCTATTACTACTACAACTCTCGAAATACAAAAGTGGACAACACTGTCTGGAATAATAAAGTACGACAGGAAGATAAAGAAGGAGAAAAACGAGGCTGCGATCGTCAGATGCTACCTCGAATACTCCAAATGAAACTCTATCAGCAGATCAACAACCGTTATCGGGTCCCAATGTACATGAATCTGCGCACAAGGTACAAGGGGTAACGTGAGTACACCAACTCAGAAGTAACGAACCCAAACTATGGGATGAGAGGTAGTGACGAACTAAATCTCAGTAGATATAATAAGAAACAGTGTACAGAAATTTAGGCATGTTCACAATTATCTAAAAGATAATAAAACAGGATAAGTTCAAGTACGAACAGTAAACCATGTATAACTCAGTATACTCTACATGCCAAAGTATCAACTATATGAAAATGCACATAGTGCTCCTACTCTCACATGCAAGTCCACTCAGTACTGTATAAGGCTTGCGGGCCCTGGAAAGATCCATCCCGGAATATATATACATGTGACAGTAGTCACCCAGTACTGAGGAAGGCCAATCCAGCCCCACGGAGAAGATCCATCTCCGAAATACAAACACTCGAACAAGATCCATGTCCAGGGAAGATCCATCCCTCAATATCATCACTGCTGTCACTGGGGGTGTGTTACAGACTCCGGAGAGACTCCTACAACCCAAGCGCTATCATAAGCCAGATCCAGGCATAATCAATATAACATGTTACGGCGTGCAGCCCGATCCCATATCTGTCTCTCAATATCAGGCTCTCGGCCTCACTCAGTCGTCACTCTCCAGTCTCGCTCACATGGTCTCACAAATGCATGAACTAGCCCGAATACATGATAAGATGTGCAAAATCAACAACTACCGAGATTGAGACATGATATGATATGTTATCACGGGACTGAGTATATAATATCAATAACCTCATGAGATGACAACAATAAATGTCCACTCGGGTCTTAACAATATCGGCGTGACGCCTTAACATAGTACTTAGCATGTTTCTAGCATGTTCACATTAACCACATTGATAGAAGCACGGATATCAATCCATAAATAACTACTAAACGGTGCCATGGGATGAACTAGGTCACAAATCACACGATGCATGCCCGCACGCCCTTCACTTGGCATGTGCGTCACCTTAAATATAATCATATAGCATATAGTTCGGGGTTTCGAACCCTCAAAACCAAGTTTGAAAACATTACTTACCTCAAACCGGGCAAAATATTAGTCCGCAATGCTTTTGCCTCTAAACTCTGCCTCCAATCACCCCGAATCTAACCAGAATTAGTACCATAACATCAATATATGAGAAAGGAATAAAACCCACACGAAAATAATCAATTTACACCAAGAATCCCGAAATTTGCCAAACCCGACCCCCAGGACCACGTCTAGGAATTCGATAAAAATCACAAAACTAGAATCTTTATTCACTCACGATTCTACCCATATCAAATTCATTAAAATCCGACCTCAAATGCCCATTGAAATCCCCAAAAGAATTTCCCAAATTTTCTTCCATTTTTCTCCCAATTTCCACTCAAATTTCCCAAATTAAATGATGAAAATTCAAGACTAAATCATGGAATTAAACCAAATATTAGTGAAGAACACTTACCCCAATCACTCTACTGAAAATCTCCTCAAATTTCGTCTTCTCCCAAGCTCTCTAATGGATTTTGAAATTTTGGACTTAAACCCTCGTTTTGGGAAATTTCGTCTTCATCGCGAACGCGGCCTACCCCTCGCGTTCGCGTAGCACAACCCGACTCCCCTTTCACTTAACTCTTTGCGAACGCGTCAGCAGCATCGCGAACGCGATGGCTTACCAGCCTTACTCACCGCGAATGCAGACCACTCCACGCGAACGCGTAGGCCAAAATCCCTGGGGTCCCCAACCACCTACTCTACTTCGCGAACACGTGCCCTTGATCGCGAACGCGATGCATTATCCACTCAGACCTTCGCATTCGTGTCCATCCCTTCGTGAAAGCGATGAACAAAATCCGCATCTCCCCAAATGACCCTTCGCGAACGCGACATCCCACCCGCGAACTCGATGAAGAAATACTGTGCAACCAAAAACCAGAAAAATCTACCAATTTTAAAATCCAAGAATTGGTCCGTTAACCACCCTAAACACACCCGAGGCCCTCGGGACCTCAACCAAACATGCCAACACATCACATATCCTCATTCAAACTTAGTAGAGCCTTCGAACCACTCAAAACAACACCAAAACACCAAATCAACCTCGGATTCAAGCCTAAGGACTTAGAAACTTCCAAATTTCGCCAACGATGTCGAAACCACCCAAACCACGTCCGAATGACCTGAATATTTGTACATATATCCAAAATGACACTACGAACCTGTTCCAACTTCCAAAATTCCATTACGGCCCCGATAGCTAATTTTCCACTACCAACCGGAAATCGCCAAAAATCTCATTTCGCCAATTCAAGCCTAATTCTACTCCGGACCTCAGAACAATATTCCGAACACACTCCTAAGTTCTAAATCACCTAAAGAAGCTATTTGAGCCATAAAATCCACATTCCGAGGTCGTTTACCTAATAGTCAACTTTCAGTTGACTTTTCAAACTATAAAGCCAACTTAAGAGACGAAGTGTCTCATTTCTCACCACGACCACTTTAAACCCGAACCAACCAACCCAACATAACATAATTGAGCTAAAAAACACATGATAAAGCAGAAACAGGGAAAATGGGGCTAATCTCACAGAACGATCGACCGGGTCGTTACAGCAGAGCTGGGCAGTGTCCGCTTCTTCTTCGCGTTCGCAGTCCTACGCACGCGATCATGTAGTGCATTTTCAGGGGGCAGTGCATTTCCTTCTTCACGACCATGAGGTTTCTTCTACGATCGCGATTCACTGATTCGCCCAATGATTATAAAGTACTCTATTTCGAGGGTTTCGACCATTTTTGCATTTTTGGAGCTATGAATCTCGGATTGAGGTGATTCTTGAAGCAATTTTTACAATATGAATTTGGGTAAGTGTTATCTACTCGGTTTTGATTATATTTCATGAATCTATCTTCGATTTTAGCTATGGGATTGTGGATTTAAAGAAGAAAATTGGGGGTGTGGGCCTACAGTTTCATAATACGAATTTTTGGGTTTTGAGCATCGAATTGAAGTCGTAATTGAGTGAAACTAGTATGGTTGGACTCGTAATTGATTGTGTTGTCGGATTTTGTGAGTTTTGCATGGTTTCGATGTGCGGGACCGGGTTGGGCTTTTGGGCCAATTTTGGGTTTTGATCGAGGATTTGATCTTTTATGATTGGGATTGGTTACTTTAGTAGTGTTTGATGTATTTGAATTGTTGTTGGAGGCTCGTAGCATAATTTGGAGCATTTTGGCAAACGTTGGAAAAGTTGAAGTTGGAAGGTTGAGAGGTTTGACCAAGAGTTGACCTTGGTGATATCAGGGTCAGAATGAGATTCTAAGAGTTGGAACAACTCCATTATGTTATTTGGGACTTGCCTACTAAATTTGATGTCATTTCGGGTTAGTTTGATAGGTTGCGGTGCGAGTTTTAGAAGTTGGAAGATTTGAAAGTTCATAAGTTCGATTCATGGTGCGATTCGTAGTTTCGACATTGTTTGATGTGATTTGAGACCTCGAATGAGTCCGTTCTAGGGTATGGAACTTGTTGATATGCTTGGAGGGGGTCCCGGGGGCCCGAGTGTGTTTCAAACGAGTTTCAGATGGTTTTCATGGTTGTGAACATGTCTGGTTCTCGTGCCTCGCACCTACAATATCTTGGAGCGCAGGTGCGGCTCCGCTTCTGCGTGAGCCTGGTTGCTTCTGCGTTCATAGTGTCTTGGGAACTCGCTCTCTTCTGCGAAGGCTGGAACGTTAGTACGAAGACCCCATATGCGGTTTATCGATTGCACCTGCGAAGCATTTCGCTTCCGCGATTCGTTTGGCGCTTCTGTGAGGCCGCTGGTGAGACTGTAATCCCGCAGATGTGGATCCAGGCTTGGCTAGTTGAGTTCGTAGATGCAAATGTTTTCTCGCAAATGCGGTTGCGCATATGCGCTTCCTTGTCTGCAAATGCGGAAGTTCTGGGCAGAATCATATAAATTGATGGTTTGACAATTTCCTCCATATTTTGAGTTGTAGACCTCGATTTTGGGAGATTTTTCGTGGGTTTTTTAAGCCAATCATTGGGGTAAGTATTCTTCACCTAGAATTTATTATATTCCATGATTATATCTTTATTTTATCATGAAATTAGTCTACTGAGTTGAGGGAAAAAATGGGGGAGTTCGAAGAAAAAACATTCCAAATGTAAAATGATGATTTGAGGGACAAATTGGTAATAGAATTTGATAATTTTAGTATGGTTGAACTCGTATCGGAATAGGTGTTCGAATTTTGTGAAGTTTGTCGGGTTCCGAGGTGCGGGCCCGGGGGTCGACTTTTGGGTTGTTTTTTAGTTTTTGATAAGGATTGGGGCTTTAAGATCCGAAATAGTTTCTTATGAGTTTTATTTATTCCTTGAAGTTATTTGACGATATTTGAGCCGACTGGAGGTCATTTCACTCGAGAAGTTCGTTTTAGAGTGTCGGTCTATCTTCTTTAAGGTAAGTATCTTGCCTAACCTTGTGTGGGGGAATTACCTCTTAGGATTTGAGTCTTTTATGCTAATTGTATCATGTAAAGTCCGTATACGCGAGGTGACAAGTGCGTGCACATGTTTATTTGTGAAAAACTAACCTTTTAGGGCTTGTAGCTTCTTATGTTCATTAGATATGAAGTTGTTTTATTATGTTAAGTTTCTCCCATTTGCTAGTTTCACTTCTACATATTTTATTTGGAATTAATTGCTTCATGTTCCACTCTTATTGCCTATTTGACTCTTGTGTGCCTTAATTGAAGTTGTTGCCTCTTCGATTGCCATGTTATCATATCCTAACTGCTTATCTTTATTTGAAATTATTATTATCTCTTATGTAATTGTTTATCCTTAATTGAGATCATGATTATCCCTTCCGTTGCTTATTCTTAATTGTAATTGTTGTACCTTTTTCGTGAGTGCTAAATCCTAAATGAAGCTAGTTATCCTTTATCATAGTTGCTTTATCCTTATTTGGAATAATTGACTCGTGATATCTCCCTTGTTGTTGAATCGCACTTATGTGGAGGTCATTGCTACACAATATCTATTCCTTGTTGAACTATTATTAGGTTGTATCATTATTTTCTGTTGTGTCTTTCCTTATGAGTTCGTTTCTTTCGTTTCTTTGAGTTCTGGAATTTCCGAGTTGATTTATTTGCCGTACTCTTGTATTATTGTCATTGTTGATGTTGTACTTGTTGTTATGATGCACAAGGTTTCTGCCGTGTGGTTATTGTTGTGATGCACGAGGCTTTTGCCGTGCGGTTAATTTTGTGATGCACGAGGTTTCTGTCGTGCGGATATTATAGTGTTGCACAAGGATTTTTCCATGCTATTGTTACTATTGATATTTGCACATGTGGCGTGACAAGGAGGGCTATATATGTGGGTTGCGCATGTGACGAGACAAGGTGGGAACATTAGTATGCACGTGTGGCGAGACAAGGCGGCATTTACTTTATTATTGCGCACGTGGCGAGACAAGATGGTCTATGCCGGGAATTGATTGTGATGACTTATGATGGCCTGGAGGCGTTGTTATTGTTGATTATTTGTGTTGTGGTGCACCTACTTTGTGTGAGTTATTCCGTGTTCATTTCATGGTGATCGTTTTATTATGTGTCTTTCATTGTTTCTATTCTTATTAGTTGGCCTGAACTGTGATAGAACACTGGCACAAGTATATACGTAGTTAAACACCCTAACAATTCAAGAAAATGGATCTTGATGTTATTGATCATTTCTACACATACCCCGTTTGGTTCTATTGGCACGTGCGTCGTCCGTGCAGTTATTGATTGTAATGAGGGCACAAGGTGCCAAGCATTTAGGGTTAATAAAATGGAACCTGTGAATTATGAATATTTGAGGTTCGGTACCTCGTGAAGATTATTGGATAAAACCTCATGTGAAAGTGGTTATATTCATCTAGTTGATACCTCTCCTTCTTTTAATTGTATTCACTGGGTTTTAAACTGTGTTCAGTTTACTGTTCTGTGTTATTTCTTGTGGTGTTTTACTATTAATGGTAGTTTCTATTTCCTATGGTAAGCACCATATCCTTATTGTTATTATGCGTATTTTTGTTGTACTTTGTTAGTTATCCACTTATAATTGCTCAAGTTATTTAGTCCAATAGGTGTCTTGACTGTTCCTCGTCACTACTCCACTGAGGTTAGTTTTGATACTTGCTAGGTACCGCTGTGGTGTACTCATACTACACTTCTGCACATTATTGTGCAGATCCAGGTATTGCGAAGTCAGTCGATCGTTAGCTTGTTGTACAGATCTTGTGGTGGAGACTCAAGGTAAACTTGTTGCTGCATTTGCAGGCTTCAGAGTCACTTTCTGATGTTGTATTTGCATTGTTTATCCTTATTTTAAAACAGTTGTATTTAGAGGTTTTCTAGCAAACTCTGTAGAGCTTAGGACTTGTACTACCAGTTTTGAGATTGTAAAATTTTAAAGAGATTTCTATTTCTAATTGTCATATGTTAGTTTAAATATTGTTGCTATTCAGTTAATGTTAAGCTTACCCTGTCCCTAAGACTGGGTTCCATCACGACCCCCAACAGAGGGTAAATTGGGTCGTGATAAATGTCCATTTTCTTGCCAATTTATAACCATTGTCTCACAAGGAATAATGCACATTAATATTATAATTTTAGTATTAAAATGCACTATCACCAACAGTCCCCCACTCATTTTCATATTAAAATAAGAGAGTTTACCAGTTGAAGGGAGACAACTATGCATAATGAAGATGTGCTCTGTGTTGAACCTCCACTTAGTAAAACAATAATCTCTACGGGAGAGTCAGTAATGGTCTTAGAATTGAACTATGACTGCTTCAGGGAAATAAAGTATCATTGCTTACACATAATAATCAAAGTGTTGACATGAGCTTTATTAGCCAGCACATTACGACCTTTTGCTATCCCGATTCATGAGTGTTTTTGAGAATAAGCCCAATTCTTATAGGAAGCGGCCTACTTCCACACTCACATAGGTGAAATCTGCGAAGAGTGCTCCTGTGACTCTAACACCCGACTCATACGAGATACATATTTTTATTAAGAGTTAAAAAAAACTCAACCTCGCAAATCATTACAAGATAAATGCACTCACACCATGGGAATGGAACATTAATAAAAATAGTTCATATCAAACAAAGCCATCATATGATTCATTCTTCCCATTGAACCTGGTTAAAGAATTTCTAGTCCCCGGGTTGGATTTCCTCATATATGACTTATGAGTTTATGGGCTTCAATCCCATCCCCCTCGATGAACTCCAGACCCTTTCTGTTGCCAAGGTCTTGGTTAGTGGATCTACAAAATTCACATAATCAACATCAATTTTACACTTTTTAAATATCATACAATATTGTGTTTTCTCCTTACAAGTCTGGATATACCATTGTAATAATAGTTTGTACTCTACCAATAGCAACGGTGCAATCACAATGAATTAAAATAGGAAGAATTGGTTTTCAAAATAAGGAATTTGAAATAATAAATTTCTCAACCAATTCGCTTCCTCACTAGCAGAAGCTAAAGCAATTAGTTCGTCCTCCATGGTAGAGTTAGCAATTATTATTTTTTAATTCCCAACAAATAACACCACCTCTCAAAGATAAAACGTCACAATTTGCATCAGAAAAGCCTTCAAGTACAACAAGATATTTTTATAAGATAAGCCACAGGTTTTTGTTCCAAATAACTACCTCATAACTTTTGTTATGACATGCCAATGATCAGTACCTGGCTTGATTGTAAACCTGCTAAGTACTCATACTGTGTATGCAATCTCAAATCAAGTGTAATCAGTCACATATTCTCAAACTTTCAATTAAGTCAGCATATTCCTTTTGATTTATTACTTCATTATCACTTTGTACAGGTAATAACACTCGAATCAAAAGGAGTTACAACATGCTTGCAATCAATAAAATAATTTTTTTTCAAATTATTCTCAACATAATGTGACTAGTCAAGGAAACTTGTCTCATACAAATCTTTCATGTCAAAACAGCTACTAGGAATGATATTAGTTTCTCCAATAACATTCATGTTAGAGTCAAAAATTAATAAATCATAAACTTAGAGGCACACAACAACATGTTAATTATTTCAAGACTTTTGATGAACTTATCACACTTATTGATTTAATAAACTTTCGCTCATGCATGAGTACTCAAATTATTATGCAAGTTTTTTCGCCCCACTATTTTTAGTATTATAAAATTTATTTTTCATGAAAAAACATATCACACATTCATGAAAAATATAAGGTAAAAAAGTTTATACCTTTCATTCGCTTGGGCTAAGCAAGTAGAAAAATACTTTACTCTTCTATCTCTTAAAGAGAGTGAACTTTTACCTTGTTATCGACTATTTTTCAACTGCATAGAAAAAATTTGAATCTCCTTATTGGTAAAATTACAAGTAATTACAGTTGAAAAATAGGGTGAAGAAAAATAAATAAATATTCTTCAAGCTGAGGCGCAAATATCTCGCTCTCTTTAAGGAGATTCAAGCCCACTGCGGTAGCATCTTCACCGGTCTAGCAGTATTACTCTTGACTTGTCCCCTCCAAGATACAACAGTCCGACAACGTCGTATGACTCGAACAAACTCTGGACAAGTCATTGAGTCCAAAGCTCCACCAAAATGAACATCTTCATTCAACAAAAATAATATTCTCTTTTGTAGATAATAAGTTGGAGGATTTTTCTCCTTCTCTTAACTCTCTTTTTTATTACACCAATTTTTATTTTTTCATGCACACTACAATATTTACCCATCTGCAACACACGGAAGAAACATCACTATTTATAGTTGTAAAATCTCTTCCATAAACTTTACATAATTGTCACAGTTTAGAAATACAACAAATTCTTAGCATAAAATTCAATATTACATATGTGAAAGGAAAATAGTTATATTTGTAGCACACAGTTTTATTAAAATAGGAATGTTAATTATTAATCCCTAAACAAAAGCAATTTGAATGGAAAGTTAATAATTCTTTGTAAAAAAATCATGCCATTTTTTTTCTCTTTATCTATTAGATTTCCTTCTTTTTCTTCGTCTTCTTAGTTTTGTTTTCTGCCGAAGCCAATATATTTTTTAAATTTGTTCCATTCGTTTTCTTTTCAATTATCTTTCTTAAGTTTTTCTTCTTTCTTCCTTTCTTGACATAAAGATTACTTCGACAAATATATATGTTAACATATACAAAACGTATATATATAAAATATACTTTGAATTAACACATATAAAATATACATAAAAAATACATTTTCAATTAAGATGACACCTAGACAAGTGAAATATACATAAATAATATACTTTAAATTTAATTAAGATGGTATATAAATATACAAATATATACAAATTATTTCAAATGTCACTTGACATATAAAATATATTTCAAATATGCCTTAAAAATACATCTTAAAATAAGATGACACTTCACTAATAAATATACAAAAATTATGTACATAAAAATATATTTTGAATTAAGTGATACTTGACATACAAAGTATAAAAGACGTATAAATCAATATATCTTGATTTAGGTGGCATTCACATATGCATCATATTTTCAGAAATGGAGCAAAGAAGATGAATATTGGAAATGAAGAATGGAGATGGACAAAAAAAGTACTTTCCGTGATTAGTGAGTCAGTTAACTTATTAGATATTTGAGTTTAATTTGTACAATATGCTAATTATAAAAAAAAGTGCTCTTTATGGAATAAATAATAAATGATGCTATTTTTTTAAATAATAGTTAAAAAGGATCAAGCGTGAGGAAATTGTAAAACGGAACGGGGTTGGTGGTTACAAAATTTAATCTTTAGTGGATAATTAGTGACGATCATGACATTAGTGGTTTCAAGAGTTACACCAAAATAATAGTCACTTTCTCACCAATTTATAACCACTATCTCACAAAAAATAATACACTTTAATATTATAATTTAATATTAAAGTATACTAACACCCAGAATTATCTTCTTAAATAATTGGAGGCTGGCTTTACCTCTAAGATGTCTTTGGGCTAACATGTCCTGTTATATCTTTTATTAATCAATTAATTACATTCAATTCTAACTTTGCTATGTATGGGAGAAATCACAATTTATCGTGCGGTACCATTAAGTTTGTAATTATGGAGTTCTATAGTGAGCAATTTCAACTTTCAAGTTTTTTGGCAATGCAAATGTCGCTTCCAAATTCCTAACAATGTTATATTTTTGGCTCTTTGTGTCACCTTGTATAGTAACCCACTTAGGGGAAATATTTAGGACCATACATTTTGTCAAAATATATTTGTTTTTTTATATATTTGGTCATAGATTTTATTTACATTTCGGCAAATTTTCAAAACCTAAAATTCAAATCCTTTCGGCCCAAAATATCACTATTACATTTTTTTAAAAATATCCAACTTTTGTATTTTATAAAAGAGTCTATCGTTTGTTATTTTGTAACAATGGTGCTTCGTCTTCTCGGTCATTTGATAGCGTATTTTGTAGTTCATTATAAAAATGATAATTTTGTACCAAATTTATTTACGTTCAGGACAATGGTTTGCGATAATACAATGAATATGATAGTTTTTAGAACTTGTGGGTATAAGTCATAATTCATTTTTTTTAAAAAATAAAAGTAAAATATGCTTTAAAAATTTGTGTTCAAACATATTTTCATCTTCACATTAAACTTAACCAAATCAAAATTTTTAGAATAAATTTAGAAATCTATGGCCAGACCAACTTTCACGTTGAAGTTTGCCTTATTGAAGTTTAATTTATGTTCATTCTAACTCCTAATCAAAAGATTTAAATATTTGTACGTTACACTTTTTCTTTTGTTTTCCAAGTTTGTGAATAATGAGTCTCACCAGAAATATGGTTTCTTGCAATCTGATACAAAGTTCTTGGTATTCTAACTTTGTGAAAGAGTGGAACGAATTACAATTTTTGTTACTTTCAGGAGATATAATTATTTGCTTTAATTCCAACGACAACAAATACATCAGTACCATCAATCAAAAACCATAAAAATAATAACAATATTATAAAACCAGTAAATAAATGAAAAACAAAAATAATAACCAGTAAATAAGGCCCGACATTTGCTTTTAAACAAATTTATATTTAGGTGAGTTAAGCTTTAAAACAAAAAGAGTAAAATGTACTTCATCCTATCCACAATAAGTGACCAATTAATTTTTTTATTTTGATCCAAAATAAGTGTCTATTTATATAATCAAGAAAGAATTCAATTTATTTTATAAAATAACCCTTATGTACATATTCCTAAAAAAAATTCTTATTCTTTACATTAAATATTTAATTAAAAATAATTTAGTCATACTAAATATTTTTGTATATAATTTAATATTTTTTTTATGAACATGACAAAAATAAATTGATCACTCGTTACGGACGGAGGAAATATGTGGCAGATAAATATAGCACTATACCAAGCTGTCTTTGCACTTGGCAGTACGTAATAGTTGGCACCTTAATTAACTAATTAATTGTCGTTGATGATTAATCATCAATCTTTCGTGAATAACCAATAAATAAATTCCTCAAACCGGAAATAATTCGGACTATCCGAAGTCAAAACAAAGAAAAATTGACCCATTGTTGTGTTGCTTTTCTTCTTCAACTTCTTTGAATGAATCAAAAACCATTGCCGTTTCTCACCTTCTATCTTCTTTCTCTCTAGAATTCAACAACTCTCCTTTCTTCTCCAAAATTCTCTCTCTAGATCCCCAATCATACATATATATTGCGTTATTTAATCAATGACGTCGAGCGAGCAGTTGATGATGGGCGACGGCGGCGGCGGAGGAGTAGGACCGCGGTACGTGCAGATGCAATCGGAGCCGGAGCCATCAACATTATCGTCGTTTTACTCGTTTCATCAGGATAGTAGCCATGAATCAACTCGAATTTTCGATGAATTGCCTTCGGCTACGATCATTCAGGTCTCTCGTCCTGACGCTGGCGACATCAGCCCCATGCTTCTCACTTATACCATTGAAGTCCATTACAAACAGGCACTAATCTATTCTTCACTCGATTTAACTTCGCCTTAGCTTAATTTCAAATCATTCTGATTCACGATTTTGTTAAAATTCCCTCAGATTTGTTAGATAATAATTGTAGGCAGTCAATTCCGAAATCTGCTTATTTTTGGATAAGTAGCATTATTTTGGAAACATAATTGGACGATAACATTACCTTATAATTGGACGATAACATTAAATGTGGATTTTTTGCTAATGGAAGAAGCTGAAAAGAATTTCGGATATCTAATGAATCGTTGAGTTTTTGTTAGGTGATCATTTGGGCAGGTCGTTTCTGTGTTAATTTAGGCTGTCAAACATCAATTTTAGTCTTGATTCAACTAAAAGATGTATCTTTGAGGTCAGAAGGGCAAAATTTTTGTATACCAAAGTGTATTATGAGTAAACATGGGATGGATATAGAGTACTCATATAGCTGACTCCAACTCGTTCGGGTTTGAGGCCTTGTTGTTGTTCTCAGTGAATAGGGTTTTCATTTGCTACTAGAAATTGTTGGAGCTAAATAATTTTGACATCTGATTTCCCTTACATTATCTATTCTGAGTGATAAATGACATGAAAGGAGTAACTCACTAAGTCTAACATTGAAGAGTAGAAGGTTGTTAAGAACATTTGTTATTTGGAGCACAAAGAGCAATTTCTTACTTAGTTGTTGTTTTGTAATGGCCTTGCTGTCCTTCCGGAGAGACCTTATTCCCCGAAATATTTGTCCTCCATCTCTTTCAGTTAACGCATTTCGTCTAATAGTGTTATGTTTTTTTTTTCCTGTAGTTCAAGTGGCAATTGGTGAAGAAAGCGTCACATGTATTTTATTTACATTTTGCATTAAAGAAGCGTGCATTCATTGAGGAGATTCATGAGAAGCAAGAGCAGGTATATTTGGCTTTTTCAGTGAAATATTGTTGGTTCCACATTATATAGTCGCTTGTAGATCTGATAGCAGCGCAGTTCTGATTTGAGAGCTGTTGCTATGGTGGACTTTTCATGACATTCTGACTGACACATTCTGTTAAAGGTCAAAGAATGGCTCCAAAACTTGGGGATAGGGGATCACACAACTGTAATTCAAGATGAGGATGAACCTGATGATGAGGCTAGTCCTCTACGGGCTGAGGAAAGTTTCAAATACAGGTGATTCTTCATCTAAAACCACTTCTCATGATAAAAGGGGAGCATTAAATACATCAGTTCCTGTTATAATAGTTATCGTTCTTACAGGTGGTTTTTTGTTCAGAGATGTTCCGTCAAGTGCTGCTTTGCCAATAATTCGGCCAACCCTGGGAAGGCAACACTCAATGTCAGATCGAGCAAAAACTGCTATGCAGGGTTATTTGAATCACTTTCTTGGAAACATAGATATTGTCAATTCCCAGGAGGTATCCTTAAGTGGTTTTTCTCTTGCTTTCCTTTGCTTTGTTTTTTTTTCACTTGAAGAATCCTCAAATTTTTTTTCTTCGCCTTAATCATAAGTAGAGGACACCGGATGTTTCTTAGTACTACCTTTTACTTGGCCTCGCCCTACTGAGGTCTCCCGTTAATGACATTTAGCCTTAGTGCCTACTGCCTAGTTCCGTGATGTCTAATCTTGCTGGACCTTCCTCTACTCCTCAAGATGTCTTGCCCTGAGTAGACTCTTTTATTTCTAATGTTTCAAGGTGGTAAGTGTATTGCCCTTCTTACAGGATGTTTTGCTGTTCACATTATTGATTTCCATGAAATAAACTTCAAGATGTATTTAAAGGACTTGCTTCCTTTATTTGTGAAAATGCTTGAGAAAGAACCTCACTGACATTACCAACCTCGTTGCTCCAGGCCTTCTTGTATAGTCCGTTTGGAATTTAGATGGTTCCAGTAAAGCGACACAAATCCTCAAGACCATAGGAACGGCATTCTCATTCGCGTCGGACAATACCAGAAAAAGTTGTTCATCATGTTTATTTGTAGTAAATAAGAGTTAGCATATTTTAGTTGAGGTTCCGTGTGTGCTCCTCCATCAAGATGTGCCATGTATGCCTGTAAAAGATTACGAATTTTATTTTCAAGTTCCCAATGTTTTAGCTACCTGATAAGGTTAGTGGTTGATATTCAATCTGGAAGTTTCACTTCTAGGGAGAATGTTTTCACTCGTCTAAGGGTAATAACTAAAAAGGAAAGTCCGAACTTAGGATCTTTGAACTGGTAGTTTAACACTTATATTCTCTCTATGCACTTATTTTCCTCCCCCCACCGCCACCCACCCAAAATTTTTTGCCTTCTCTATGCAATGAACAGATGAATGCCCTCCACAAAATGAATCAATGACTTCTTATTTAAGCGCAATGGAGAAAAGAAAGAAATAAAGTGATGACTGAAAATGATTTTAGAGGATTCAGTTGGGTCATAACCAAATTCCTTGGTCATTATTGCAGTATCAGAAGTCACATCAACCAAATGCTCTTTGCCATCTTTGTGATATATGACATATCCCTTTTCGTGCTATTAGCCTGCAGTCGCAGTAGGGAATTGTGGATAATTCTAATTGAAATAACATTTCTCGGCAGTGTCAACATCAAGAGTCATAGTCTTAATTTTCTAGATTCTCATCTCTTTTGACCATCTTGCAGGATTTCAACATTATATCTCTTCTTGTATGTTGAAATATATTCTAACATATACCTGATAATTTACCTTGGTTTTGTACTTGAAGATGCCTCAGCAGCTGTATTTTGAGTCAATGTGTTATGCTACACACACTCTTTCCCCAAATTATATTGATGTCAAGTGTGATAGAAAAAAGTTACATGTATAGACACTTGACAATACCTTATTTAAATTGCAGGTGTGCAGGTTTCTGGAAGTTTCTAAATTATCCTTTTCTCCTGAGTATGGTCCTAAGCTGAAAGAAGACTATATTATGGTGAAACACTTACCAAAAATTCAAAGACACGATGATAGTCGGAAATGTTGTTCATGTCAGTGGTTCGGCTGTTGTAAAGACAACTGGCAGAAGGTAGCCTTACTTTTTGGTTCATACTGGTTGCAAGATGGTTACACATATCTATTCAGCCTCACAGCTGTCAATTTGTCGGTTAATCTCCTACTTGCAAAAAGAACTTAGAAGGCACTATAATCTATAGTGAAAATTGAGAGTTCACATATTTTCCAGATATATATATTTTTTAATAATAAATATTTTCTAGATTTTACTTTATTTTATCGCAGGGGTGTCTGAAGCACTATTTTGTCGTGGAGCATGAAAGCTTTCAAATTTCTTTGGAGCTGTCTACTGATTCGTATATCAATTAGTATTAATGACTAAATACAGATGATTCCGCAATAGTAGCCTTCACTTTCTCTAGAGTAATAGTTCTGAGACTCACTATTTGCTAAATCATTGATGAGGCAACTTTCTTGGAAATTGTAAGAGGAATTTAATGGAAATCTCTAGTTTGATTTTGTGCTTGGTTTTGAAACAACACTGAAATTAGCTGCCTTCTTAGGCCTGAGGTTTTGCAAGTAGAGTATATTTGTTTACTCTATAAATGAAGTTCTTGTTCTGTCATTATGACACAATTCTTTTGGCATGTTATCTTTGAACTCTGGGCATGGTGTAAGGGACTGGTGGACGGGCTGAGGTAATTGATTTTGACATCTAGTTTTTGGCAATTTCCATTAGCTGGAAAAAGACTAGTGCAGTTCGATACTCTCTTTCAGCCTCGTGTATTTTGCTTGTTTGTATGATCTGAATTTTCTCTTCTTATGCTGGTGACGCTTTATGTATGCATTTCTACTGTTAGTGGGGGTGTTTTTCTGGATCTTTCTTTCCCAACATTTTACAATTGAGCTTATAGAGCTTCGGAATGACATATGACATTGTGTCATATCTGAATCCTGGCAAGTTCTATGTACGTCTTAGGATTTGCGCCTTATTCTTATCTTCTAGTAATGTTTTCAGGTCCTCTAGGGCATGGAGTAAATTGTCTATATTTTGATGGAAATAATATCCTGTTTGATTCTTGGTTGGATTCTTTTCAGGTGTGGGCTGTATTAAAACCTGGATTCCTGGCTTTCCTTAAAGATCCATCTGACCCCGAGCCGTTAGATATAATAGTTTTTGATGTATTACCAGCTTCCGATGGAAATGGAGAGGGTCGCGTTTCTTTAGCAAAAGAAATAAAGGATGGAAACCCTTTACGCCACTATTTTAGGGTAAGCAGCTTCTGAAACTATGGTGTTTTTAAAAAAAAAAATAAAAAAAAATAAACTGATATTTTGAAGAATACTACTCTAAATTCTTTAGGGTGGCAATTCAGCCAATTCCTCAAGAGGCATTGAAATCTTGTATTTAGTAACTTCTACTAGTTAAAGATGCTTGGGATGCCACCTTGTGTATTACAGCATAAGTTTTTATCAGGTGTCTTGTGGTACAAGGTGTATCAAACTGAGGACTAAGAGCAATGCAAAGGTTAAAGACTGGGTAGTAGCAATTAACGATGCAGGGCTTAGGCCACCTGAGGGTTGGTGTCATCCACACCGTTTTGGTTCTTATGCTCCTCCTAGGGGTTTGACAGAGGATGGCAGTCAGGCTCAGTGGTTTGTTGATGGTGAATCAGCTTTTGAAGCCATAGCGTTGGCTATTGAAGAAGCAAAGTCAGAGGTCTGCATTTATGTCTGAATTTGTTACAGAGGTCACTTTTATCTAAGTGTTCAAAGTAAGAAAGGATTCGGGTGATTCCTTGTTTTGACAGATCTTTGGGTGATTCCTTGTTTTGACAGATCTTTATGTGTGGCTGGTGGCTGTGCCCAGAACTTTATATGCGACGTCCCTTTCACCCTAATGCACCCTCCCGGCTTGATGCTTTACTGGAAGCCAAAGCAAAACAAGGAGTTCAGGTTGGTGATGAAAGCTTGTGTAAATGATTCATTAGGTTCTGATTTATTAGTATGTAATATGAAAATGGGGAGGATTTATTATCTTTGGTTTTGCTCTTTTGACTTATCTTTCTTAATCTATAATAAAGGTGATGTGCTTTTAATGAGAAAGGTTCCACCACTCTAGTGTGAGAAATATTTTAACATGCAAATCAAAGTTTTCTTTTCGGTTATAAAAATATTGATGTGTCAGTGTGACTGTACTAATTATAACTAGCATCTCATTTCGCTAATGTATTAGTCCTGCCAGAATTCAACTTTTGGAATGATTTATTTATGGCCGGTACCTCATGATGTACCAGTTCTTTTGCTAACCCCTTTTTTGGGGGGTTGGGGGGGGGGGGGGGGTGGGG
>ML289728.1:0-51857 GCA_005239495.1 Nicotiana undulata | reverse complement strand
GGGGGGGGGGGGGGGGGGGGGGGGGGGGGGGTAATTCAGAGTTGATGTTGAAATTATTGTGAAATTCACTTTGATTATACACATTGTTGGATGTGATTTGATGTTATAGCTATGTGTTATCGAGCTTTGATGTTAAAGTGACTTGTAAAAATTTAGTCTGCCTCAACCAAAGTCCATTCAGCTATAACTTGATCTCAAACAGTTGGGTGGGCAATATGAAAAACTCTGTAACCATTGTGCTATTGCACCAATTTGGTTCAAACTTCACTACCAAATTAATTTTTCAAAATATCATGTTTGAACCTCACATGTAATTGTCCTTCCGAATTAATGGTAACAAATTGATTGATTTTCCTTTTAAAACGATTCGATAGAAGGGACACCCAAGGGTAGGTCAATGAAGTTGGTGCAAATCTTTAGACCAGGGTTTAAATACCAGCAGAGACAAAATACTAGGTGATTTTTCCCATCTATCTGCATAAGCCTTGGTGGATAGAGCCTTGTACCTGTGCTGGTGGGAGGTAGGGGGTACTCGGTGAAATAGCCGAGCTGCACGAAAGCTGAAAAAAAAGAAGCAATCTGACAGAAGGATGCTCAACTTTATATTTATGTCAACAAGTCGTTTCTTAAAGACTAATGTGCATCATACATCTGGAAGACAGCCATAGGTATTCGTTTCTTCTACCCACTCGGTGACAGTCGTACTGCTCTCACCCTCGTACTGCTCTCACCTCTACATTATTTATAAGTGGCCTTAGCTCTCTGAAGTTGTATCTGGTGACAAGTTATGTTGTACTCATTGTATTGACTGCTATTACCCAACCTCCTCTTTAATGATCAGCAAGGATTGTGATTTTATTGCAGATTGGTGTACTTATCGAGGACAAAGAGTTCGTCGATTCATTCATGGGAGGCAAGCCTAGGAAGGCGGGGAAATTTGCATTAACTCTTCGCCTTTCTCTATGGTCTGAGCACCTTGGTCTTCGTACTTTTGAGGTGCTAAACTGTTGGCCAGTCTGAAGCTTTTTGTTCTAGGCTATTTGAATTTTCAGCTGATTAATAGTTGTGCCTTGCTAGGTTGGTCGAATTAAGGACCCGGTGATTGACTCAACGTACAAGGATATTTGGATTGCAACCGCTAAGGTATGTGTGATAAAATGCTTCTTTGAATTTCACGATTGAAAAAACAGTCTTTGTTTGCAATTAAAACAATTACCTAGTTTTAAAATCAAAGTAGTTCTTTGCAAACCGAATTATTGACACTCGAAAACTTTCCTTGTGTGCTTTAACACGTCAACCTTTTCTGATACTTGAGCAATGTGTTATTGTCAGACAAATACAATGATATACCAGGATGTTTTTTCGTGCATACCCAACGATCTGATACATTCCAGGTATAGCTAGCTGCCATCATTTTTTCACTCCATTTGCTCTCTTTTTCCTTTCCTTTTTGATCTCATATTCCTCTAATGTCATGCAGGGCTTCACTCCGACAATGCATGGCATTCTCGAAAGAAAAACTTGGTCACACGACTATTGATTTAGGAATAGCTCCAAGCAAACTAGAATCTTATCAGGATGGAGATATCGAGGGTATAGATCCCATGGAGAGATTAAAGTCTGTGAAAGGTCATCTTGTTTCCTTCCCTTTGGATTTTATGTGCAAAGAAGATTTAAGACCCGTGTTTAATGAAAGTGAATACTATGCATCAGCTCAAGTTTTTCATTGAAGCTTCAACTTACGGACCATGAAAATGAGAATCATTATTAAGTGTTTCAATGGGCGATGCATCCAGAAAATTATAGTACTGTGTTCTGTATCGCAACATTGTACAAAAGCCGGGATACACTTAAGAGGATATTTGGTGAATTCTGGAGAAGGTGCAAAACATACTAAGATAAGCTTATGTATCTAGTAAACAAGGATAGAATTGTTGATACTGCGTTCATTAGGCCGATAAGGATCCACTTCACAAGCTTAGATGTCAATGTGACTGTTGGATCGGACCCGTGATGCATGTGGTTCATAGCCATGTGCCCTGAGCTACTAGCGCCACCCTTTCTCCACTGGGATCTGCTCCATGTAGTAGCCAATTGTTTCAGTTTTTGACCGGCATTTAGGATAGATAAGATCTATATTGCCTCTTCTGTGAACAGTTTCTTCGATACATTCTCCATAGCGCGCATCGTGATTGGACACTACAGCAATTGGCTTCTGATCACTTATATTTATGTAATGTACAGATATAATGCAGACTCTGCATTACTCTTCTCTGAGCAATTTCTATTTATGAGTCCCAGTTTTGTTTTGGGAAGCACTTATAGGTTGTATAATCGATTATTCGGATCCAGAATTAGATGAACTATTACTATTCTTGCTCTTTAATTGTATAAATAAACTTATATTCGTGCAGTGTACAGAGATAATGCGGACTATGCATTACTCTTCTGGGAAGCACATTTTATAGTATAATCGATTCGTGTCAAGAATTAAATTAACTATTACCATTCTTAGCTCTTTCAATTGTAAGGATCATGATTAGGGGTGGCAAACGGACGAGTCGGGTTGGATATGTGCATGTTGAAAATGGTAATGGAAAAAATGGATAAATTATTCGATATGGTCCATATTTAATATGAATGAGAAAGGGGTTAGCGGGCGGATAATATGAAGTTACCCATGGTTCCTTGGATATGATCATTTCTGGGAGAATTTTTAGAGGGTGTTTGGCTAAGTTTATAAGCTGGTCAAATTAGCTTATAAGCACTTTTCGGCTTATTTACGCGTTTGGTAAAGTTAAAAGTGCTTACAAGCCAAGTGCTTGTAAGCAATAAGCTGGTCACCCCCAACTTATGAATTTTTAGCTTATAAATACTTTAAGTTTGACCAAGAATTTACTATTTCATCCTTAAAATATTCCCTTTTAGAACGAAACTCCTAGATCGATAATCACTCTCAAGTATTTTTTTCAACCTAAACATCCCGCCTCCTCTTCAAGTGCAATTCTCATTAACTATTTAAGATAAACAAATTCTCTATACCTGTGCATATTTGTATCGATGTACTGGTGTATTAATTTTTGAACTGTATGTAATAAATGAGGATATATCAAAATTTTGGTGTATTGCTTTCTGACTGTTAAGGTGATGAAGACAATGTTTGTTTCTCTTCAGATATTTTGTCCTATTTAGGTTTATTTTTTACCAAGAAACTTTTGTCAATTTATTAATTATTATAACTTGTGATTATATGCTTAGCATAAAATACATCATATTTATCACAAAAATTATCTTATCTGAGCACGGTTATATATAAAATAAAATGACAAATATAATATTTTGTATTTGAATCGATCTTGAATCTATAATTTTGAAGAAATTACGCGCTTATAATTGTTAACAGTTCTAAGGTTATTTAAGTCGTTTTAACAGAAAAAGAGCTTATTAGCTTCTTCTTTTTTATCAAATGTTGCATCAACTTATTATCAATTTCAACACTTGTATCCAAACACGTAACTGCTTATTTATTAAATTAGTTTCAGCACTTAAAAGTGCTTTTCAGCCTCTAATGCTTATCAGCTATTTCAAATCAGCTAATCCAAATAGGCTCTTAGTCTCCCAAACTTAAGGAACCTCCAATTTGAGTTTTTACAAATGTAAAAATAAACTCATTAGTTATCCATTTTTTTTCTAAATGGATAATATGATTCTTATCCATATTTGACTAATTTTTAAAAAGTTCATTATCCAACCTATACGAGTGGATAACTATTTTCTTTTAACCATTTTACCACTACTGGTCATAGTTACCATTTTGCCACCACCGGTCATAGTTGTGCCATGTGGGGTATTCATATCTTTGTTTTGAATTGAGCCTTGATTGAATTTGAAATAACACCACAGCTGCATAGCGTTTGGCCATAAATTCCCAAATTTGTTTAGAAAAATCTGATTTGGGTGAAGTTTGGTTTGAAGATGAAAATGTGTTTGGACATACGTTTTCAAAACATATTTCCCAACTTTATTTTGGAAAAACATGTATAAAATTCCAAGTTTTGGGATTTTGGTTCAAAATCAGCAATTAGAGTGATTTTGGGATTTGAAGTTTGAGATTTTGCCAAAATGTGGGCAAAATTTACGGTAAATTATGAGTTTGCCAGATAAACCCCAAATTTATTCTGGCAAAACTCATGGCAAAACGGGTCCTAAGTGTCTGATTATACACACTAATATAAGGCTGTAATGTGGGTTGGGCCTAGCCCGGGACCGGCCCAGGATCCATGTGGACTTTTTGGGCTAAACGGGTCGGCCCGTGGCTGACCGGGCCTAAGAGCCCATATGGGGTGGGCCTTCCCATTTGAACTGTGAGCCCGGGACCGGCAGGCGGGCCTGGGCCGGTTCAACCGGGCCCAACGACTATTTTTTTAATTTTTTTTTAAAAAAAAATTGGCCAACGGTTATAACTTTAAAAACTAGCCGTTGGCCTGCCAATTTAGCCGTTTGGCATTTAAAAAACTAGCCATTTGGCCCCCAAACTTTGTTTTAACCCAAACTTTTTATAATTACACTTTTCCATATTCTCAACTATAAATACCCCCTCATTCTTTCATTTTTACTCACAAAATCATCAATCTCTCTCTAATTTTCTTCTATAATTGCTTACTTTATTATTGCAATTTGTGAAAAATTGTGAAGTTAGTGAATTGAAGTATTCAAGTCTTCAACATTATACAATTTTCAAGAAGTTGTTCGACAATTCGGTAAACTCGTTCCAACTCTTAAGTTTTAATATTATAGTTTTGTTTGTTTAATTTGTTTTCCTTATAATTAATATGGACTTTTCTTTGAAAAAAATGTTTGGTGGTAAGGGAAAATCTAAAATTGGTGAATCTAGTAGGCAAGCTACTACTACTCCCCCGGCCTCGGCTCCCCGACCCAGACCTGTTACCCGTCCTTCTCCACTTGTTATTCTTGATAGTAATAACCCTTGTTTTCAATTTACCGATAGGGAATTTATACATGATATTACACCAGGTCAACCCTTGTTCCAACTCCTACCTCGTCTAGTTCGCAATCATCTAAAAGAACCGCGGGACTAAAATCACTTAGTTCTTGGACGGGGTTCAGGGGTTCTCAAGGTGATAATATTGGTGTTAGTTCACAACTAAATTAGCTTCAAGTTTATTTGTCGCAGGGACTTGAATCAGAGAATCCCGACGGCACCTTCAATGTTTTGGAATGATGGAAGGACAAAGAAAAACACTATCCGGTTCTTTCAAGGATGGCTCGAGATATTTTAAGTATTCAAGCTTCAACAGTGGCATCGGAGAGCGCTTTCAGTCAAGCGAGACTTCAAATCGGTGATCATAGAGCGTCTATGAGGGAGAGCTTGGAAAAATCAGTACTCTTCAGAGATTGGATCCGTTCGAAAAGAAGAAATTTTGGACTTGCTGAATCACAACCGGAGATAGACGAAGCTTATGAAGAAATGCTAACGGAACTTGCGGAAGATGCTGCTTCGCCCGGAAGCGGTGATGAACAAGCTTCTTTTTCGTCACCACCAACGGAAATTCCTCCGAACCTTGAAGGATTTATAAAATTTGTTAGAGATAATATGTAATTTGTATTTGGCACATCTTAATTAGTTTTTTTTCCTTTTAATGGTGGTATTAGTACCTTGTTGTGCTCATTCCATTGGGGGAAGGAAGACTAAGAAAGATATTACCATTTTTTTTAATGTCGTATTAATAAAAATTAAGGCATTTCCTTGAATATTTCCTTACATTTTTTTTGTGTTTAAACTTGAATTACAAGATTTAAGTCATGATTAGATAATATAATTTATAATAAATTGCCTTAGATAATATAATATAATTGCATAATTTTTTTTTAAAATTGCCAACGGCTATAATTTCAAAAACTAGCCGTTTGGCATTTTAAAAAAATAGCCATTTGGCCCCCAAACTTTGTTTTATCCCCAAACTTTTTATAATTATACTTTTTTCCTATTCTCAACTATAAATACCCCCTCATTCTTTCATTTTTACTCACAAAATCATCAATCTCTCTCTAATTTTAGTCTTCAAGTCTTCACTCATCTCTCATTTCTCAAACTCAAATTCTCAATTCAAGTTAAATCATGCCCGGTGATTCTAGAGTTACCCCATTTGTTCGGGAACACTATAATGTGGTAGAAGAAAATGAAGAAACTTACACAGTAACGTGCAAGTACTGTGGTCAAGTCTTCACTCGGCGTGCAAAGTTGGAGGGCACGGGCCCTTTAAGGAGGCATACAATAAAGTATTGTCAAGCGCGTCCTCAAGACATTCGTATATAAGATTTTAAGTTTATTTCAAACAATTTGTGTTATTTTAAAATTATTAGACGTATTATGCTTAATGTTGTAGTTTGTTAGATTAATTTGAAGTATTATTAATTTATTATGCAATGGGAAGTGCAAGTTTGAATATCTCTTTACTATTTTTTTGTGTTTAAATTTGAATTACAAGTTTTAAGTCACAAGATTTACAAGAAATTGCCTTAGATAAAAAATAAAATAAAATAAATAGCCCGGAACATTTAGGCCCGTTTAGGCCTGTGGGCCCGACCCACTTAGCCGGGGCACATATGGGCTTAGGCCTACAGTGGGCCGATTCCACCCATTAGAACCGTTTGGCCCGGACCGCTTGAGCCCAGCCTGTTTAAGCCCGGCCCATTTGGCCCAAGCCCGGTAGTGACTAATAAGTTTCTTATTGGTACTAAGCCAAACTTCAAAATGCATGGGTGACTTTCAAGAGTGAAGAGAACTATTGGGGAGAATTGTAAATACACGTTTATAAGTAGAAGACGAAGGTTGCCCGACGCCGAAGTCCGAAAGGAGCTACCATCTTCTTGCATCTCTGCAGTCGAAACACACACTCACACACAGTGAGGTTAGCCATTTTTATACTTTCGATAATAGCTGTCAAGATTGCATTTTCCATCCTTTTTGGAAGTGAAATATAATTGCAAAATTGATTCCCATCTAACCCCATTTTGTTTTTATCTTTGTTAGACTCTTTTCAGTTTTTGTTTATTTTATTTTTAAATTTTTTGCTATCACGCTGAACTTTATTGCTCCTACTTCTCCTGACAATGCGCCGCTGATACAGCGATTTGGGATGAAAAAGAATGGCTTACGAAATGTTTTGGATACTTAGAATTGGCCCTCAGTCACATTACTTTATTGAAATATGCTATTAGAGTTACATTGAGGCATAAACTAGTTTATGATTGATAATCATTTTGCTATTATGTCATCGAAAATCTTACTCCCTACGGTCTACAATAAGTTATTTTTTCATATTTCAAGAATGAATTAATTATTTTTTTCATACATCGCCCATGAAGTAAATAGTGTTGGAGTATGTGTTAGGAATGTTTATGCTAAGAGATAATAAAGGTTAATATGATCAATTTCATTGCTAATTAATGTTTAAAGATGTATTTCTTAATCTATGCGAAAACAATCAAAAAAACCACTTATTATGGACCGGAAGGAGTATTGTTTTACGGACTATGATTTTGATGAGAACATTAGTTTATGATGATTTTAGTATGATATCATTGAGGGTTGACTACCTAGGGTTATATGATTATACCTACTCAGTGTCAGTCGCGGAGCCAATAGTTCTGAGGAGGGGATTCAGAAATGTCAAAAATGTCATACTTGGAATGTGAACCTGTATTTCTCTTATATTAGAGGGGTTTCAAAAATATATACTATGTGTATAAAAAAAATATTTTACCCTTTTGTTTACGCAGTATAACTTCCTTTCTTGCGTCCCTTTCTTCTTACCCATCCTGAGCCGAGGGTCTATTGGAAACAACCTATCTACCTGCATCAGGTAGGGGTAAGGTTTGCGTACAGACTATGCTCCCCAGACCCCACCTGTTGGGAACATATTGGGTTTTTTGTTGTTGTTGTTGTTAATGGGGTAGTTCAAAAATGAAATCTTTCTTATATGTTCATCATACATGATGCAATTTGTAGGAACGAACACGAGCTTGTATTTCCTTTCTTCCGGTTGCTTGAATGGCGACTGTAGCTTCGGGTGCTTTGGTTTCTTTGGAAGAGCTGGTTCCATCTTCGCCATACTTTAAACACGGGGTCTCTCTTCGCGTTACTGGAAAGTGGGTAATCAGTCTTCAATATCAATGATGATACTTACCTCATTTCTCTCACTTATTTATCTCCCTTGCCTTTCCTGAAATTTCTGATTTTTACCTGCTATAGTCTTTAATTGATCTGCCAATCTATGTTCTTGCTGAAACTATATCTAATTCTCCCCTAAACATTATGAGTGAGTGACAATTTTGTCAAACATGAGTGAAGCTCTTGAGTAGCTCTGCTCAATTTAGCCCCATTGGTTTAGTCAGTCTTGAGAGAATCTTACCTTCTATTTTCCTGTTAATTGAATATTTGCTGCTTTATCTAGCTTAAATGGAGCGATATAGTCCGTGCGGATTCATATAGCTGACCCCAACTTGCTTGGGATTGAGGTGTAGTTGTTGTATCGTTTCTACAGTAGTCCAGTGAAAAGTTCCAGTAGGTCCTTGTGGGAACAAAAGGGTCGCCTTTAGTTCGTCCATCTTGCTGCTTGTCAATAACAAGCTCAGCGAAATAATCTGTCCCTTAAAATTGTTCTTACCTATACCAAGGAAGTGAAGCATCATAGTGCGGTTTTTGTGAGTTGTTCGGGAACTTACTATTGATACTCAAGGCATGCTATTCGTTATGTTTCTTCTAGGCTACAAGAGTATAATGTGGGGACTGCTGTTGCTGTGATTGTTGATAGGAATGCGTCATTAGAAATTGACACACGGCACTTGAATCTCAACCTTCGCGTTGGTTCCATTTTCCAATTTATTGGAGAACTGCATCTTGAACCCGGTCATGAGGTATGAAAACCTGAATATTCATTTCGGGGCACAAGCTGCTTTTAGTTTCTTATGCGCTCTATTTGTATAAGCTGATTATTTTGTTATCTTTTGCCTTTAAACCGTTAGAAGAGCATCGGATACTCTGGCCAGGGATATTACTTATGATGTGTGATATCGGAATTTCAGCACATTGATTTGTGATTTCAGGCCATTCTAAAGGCACGAGTTGGACGAAATGTAGATGGAATGGATCTCAATCTCTATCGTCAATCTCTGCAGCTTTTGAGAGACTTTCAAGCTGCGCAGTTGAATAGCTAGAAGCCTTGGTGAAGGATTTATTATTGATAATCTTCCAAAAGTAAGGCTTCAGAATGTAGATATCATTATGGAAACATAGTGAGGAGACATTAAGGCATCCTTGTTATATTCAAGGCAAACAAACACAAAATGTGGAGGATGACTCTTAGTGGGCGTTTGGACATAAGAATTGTAAAATTTTGGAAAAAAAGTTAAAATGGTATATTTGAAAATTAGAGTTGTGTACTTGTGTCTGGCCATAATATAATTTTGGGTTGTTTTTCAATGTTTGTGAGTGATTTGAGTGACAATTTTGAAAAACAGCTTCTTGGAGCTTTTTATATTTTCGAAAAATTTCAAAATTCATCTTCAAGTGAAAATTGTAAATTTTATGGCCAAACATTGATTTCGTAAAAAAAAGTGAATTTTTTCATGGCCCCAAACGGGCTCTTAGTCTCTTACACCTTTATTTTCCTTCATGTCATGTTTGTTTTTATTTCACTGACTTTTTTGTAATTAAACAATATTACAAAAACAATCTTTGTAATAAAAAACAATATTTAGAGGTTGATCATATAGTTAGCAAACTGCATAATGATTATTAATTGATCAATTCAAATTATATATTTTTATTTTGTGTTTTCATATCATTAAAATTCTATAGTGGTAAAGTTAATTAATATGTTTTTAACTTAAGTAATAAAAGTTTGATATGAAAAACTGAATCAATTGAACACATTGCAAGCTGACAAATACTTGAGCTTTAAACTCAATAATGATAGTTTTTACATATTTGTTACTTTGATATATGAAATTTATTATGATAAATTTCTTTTAATATCAACCGCGCAGAGGTACTAATTTAACAATAATGTCTATGTGTTATTGGTTGAAAGAACGATATAAAATAAGGAGTTGAGATATTGTGAAGGAAATGATCTCTGCCCAAATGTGAGGAAATTTTATTTTCCTCCATTTAGTGAAAATATATTCGAAACAACTGAAATTTTTCAAAAAAAATAATAATATATCATTGGAAAAATATTTTCCTGATACATATAGTTAAGCCACATATTCTTAGGTTTTCCTCCTTCCTTCTCAGCTATCTCATTTATTTCATCACAATTTGACCCCATACATCGGATGCAAATAAGTTTTTAGCAAAAAATGGTCGATATATATATAAACTTAATAGTTCGTCATATTTCAAAATATTAAACCAGGCCCTAGGCTTTAGAAAATTTCAATGCACCAGTGGTTGCTTTCTCCATTAATGCCTAAACAAGGATCTTGAATATGTGATTGCTAATACCAAATATTCTGTTTGATTTTCTTTTAGGCCAACGAAGTTTATTTATTTACGGTGTTCGAGTCACCATTTACTTTAAAATCCCAAATCGAGGAATTTTGACTCTGTTCAAAAGTCTGTGAAACCAGAAGACCAGGTAAGAAATTCTGTTAACCCAGGAGAAGGTGTTAGGCACTCACGAGTTCCATAGTTTTAGCACGGTCACTAAGTGATTTATACTTGGTTGAAATTATCTAATTACTCATTTTAGGACCTATGCGTATTTACCTTTTACCGCTACTAATTACTTGATTACTCATATTTAAAGAATTATCTTAAGACGAGTTACTCGTACGTATACTCGTTTAGTTTGGTACGTCAAGAATCATGTCACGCGTACATGTACACAATTCTCAACACTTAGTTTATTTAAGAATAAGTTTGGTCAAAATCGCGCGAACGCGTACCATGAATTTATTGAAATATCGGGATCACGTTACGCGAACATGTACGCAAGCACGATAGTAATTTTAAAAAAAACCGCGCCTAAAAGCATTTCTACGAGTTTCCGATTAAGGCGTTTTATTTTACTAAGAATGTTTGATCGTGGTCACGCGAACATGCACTTTGGTTTGTTTTTGGCGTCACAACTATGTCATGCGTGCGTATACATAATTGTAATAATTAGTTTGATTATAAGTATACCTAAAGTTATGATTATCTCTCTAAGCTAAGTACCCTATATCGTGTAACTAGGTGTAAATGTCAATACTATGTGATACATTTGTTTGAATTAAATGGGGCAGCTTGCGTATTAGCTGCCAAACATGCCTATAATTAAGAGTTTGGGCCTGACAAAGGTTGAGTCCAAATCAACTCTGGCCCAAGACGTGTATCGTCCGTTATTTGGGCTAGCTAATGAATTTAATTTGAAAAGAACTTAGGCCTGACTGAGTCTAAATGACTCTGGCCCAATGCATGGCCAAGACATGTATCGTCCGTTATTTGGGCTAGCTAATGAATTTAATTCGAAAAGAACTTGGGACTCACTGAGTCTAAATGACTCTGGGCCAATGCATGTGTCATCAAGCATTCAACCAACTAAGCTAGTTTAATTCAAAGAGGATTTGGGCATGATGATGCGTCCAAATGACTCTTGCCCAATGCACATTTTTTGAACGACTAAATTAAATTAATCAAAGATGATTTGGGCCGGGTAATGACTGAGTCCAATGACTCCGGCCCAATACACATTTATTTGAACAAATTTGAGACTAATATTTTGTGGCGACAATTATAAAATTTTACATATATTTCAATTATTTTTGAAAACAGAATGCTAAGGGGTCTAGGATACGAGTAAGGTAAATCAAAAATACGGTTTAATTCGATAATTTTCTATCTAAGTATTTTATTACAAGTAAGGTAAATCAAAAATTCGGTTTAATACGAGTATTTTCAAACTTAAGATTCCAAAATTGACCCTTCAGAGTCTTGGAATTGCCTCAGAACCAGACTGGTTCTAGGCCCGAGTCGTGTGGTTCATTGGTTTAAAGACCTTGGGCTCTTAAGCTTTACCAAAGCTATGTGCCTGTCTATCACAATTCACTGACAAGCCCAATTTTAAGCTAAGTTAAATGGGTGACTTCAGTGAAGCCCCATTTCTATAACTAATCAAATAAACCAAACATGCATTTCTAAAACTAATTACTGGTTTAACCTAACTAGTTTTTCATTTAGTTAATTTAAACAAAAAACAACAGAAACTAAATAAAAACAGTAATACTAAAAAAATAAACATAAAAATTAATAAAAATAAAACACATAATAATAAAGATAAAGGAAAAAAATAGAAAAAGGAAAAAGAAATTATACCGAACTGTTTTGGCAAAAATTGGAATCTAGTTGTTAAGAATCCTCGTGCCAATACACCCATATGGGATCTGAGATCTCTGATGGGAAATATTGGCAGGAAGATTATTAGACAAGCTAGGTAAAAATAATTTTAAAAAAAGGAAAAGACAGATCTAGGATTTTGGAGAAACTAGATCTAAGATTTAGGGGTTTTGGTGGGGTATGTTTGAGATCTATGGGTAGAACAGGGCTCTAGGGGGGGTGGTGGTGGTTATAGGGTATGAGTTTGGGTAGGTTTAGGGCTCTGCCGTCGCCATAGGCGATTTTCGGCGGCGATGCTAGGGTTTCTAGGTTTTCAGATCTTAGATCTGAGATTTTTGGTAGGGTTTTCGGGTGGCTAGTGGTATGGTGGGGTTTAGGAGGTGTAGGGGAGCGAATGGGGTAAGTTTGGGTGGCTTTGGGGTTCTGCCGCAGCCGTAGGCGATTTCCGGCGATGGCTCGGGGTGGAGCTAGGGTTTCTGGTTCTTTTTAGGTTTGAGATCTACTGGGTTTCAATGGAATTTGATTGGTAGGGTGAGGTTTAGGAAGAGTGAGGGGAGAGGATAGGGTGGATTTGGGTGGCTTTGGGGTGGTTTTAGGCGTTGCCACCGACGTAGGCGAATTCCGGCGGCGACTTAAGGCGTAGGGTGGTAAGGCGGCTAGGGTTTGGGTGAGGCATAGAGATATATGTGAGAGAGGGGGAGATTGAAATGAGGGTTGGGGGGTGGGGTGGGGGGGTAGGAGGGGTTAGGACATTTAAATACTTAAAGGGGAGATGGGTTCGAGCCGTTAGATCTATTGGAGATCAATGGTTGTGATTGATTGACATATAAACGATGTCGTTTGGTTTAGGCAGGATTTAAGATTGGGTTAGGGTATTGGGCTTGGTAATTTGGACTGAGTATTTGGGGATTGAGCTGGTTAAGATTGGCCCAGTTCGCCCAAGGTTGATTAAACCCCATTTTGTTTAATTAACTTTTAAAATTTATTTAATTTAATCAAATCCTAAATTAAGTACTAAATTATTTTAAGTTGTAAAATTAAACTAACTATTTATTTGTATTGTTTACATAATTAGTCAATCTTAAGTTCTTAGGACAACAAATTTTATCCCAAGCTACAGGTGAAGGTTTCCTCTTGCCTTCAATGTTATCCCATAGGTACTCCCTACATTTCTCGTCCACCTCCTTTATTTAACACACTTTGTGGAAGTATGAATGCTGCTCCCCAGAAACTGCGCAGTCAGAATTACCTTTTGTGATTACGTGTAGCCTCCCAGCGTAGGACAATTACTTGGAGTAAACTGTACTGATTCTACTTGTTACCTTCTCAATAAGCTGGTGACATTCCATCTTGTTCCACTTCCTTGATGATAGAGGTAGTCCTAGATATATTATGGGAAATGCACCTAACCTGAATTCCAGTTTGTTCCACTAGATCTTCCTTCATTTGATCATCCACTCTAGCTAGAAAGATACTGGACGTCTCCAAATTTTCCACCAACACTATAACCTTACTAAAATGAGATAAGGCTTCCATCACTCTTACTATTGGTGCAGGAGCTCCTTCGCAAAAGATCATCAGGTCGTCTGCAAATATCAGGTGTGTCAGCTTTAGTTGTTTACACACGGGATGGAATTTGAAGTCTGGCAATTCACTCATGTATTTCAACGTTCTAGAAAGGTACTCCATATCTAATACAAATAGCAAGGGGGACATTGGATCCCCCTGTCTCAACCCTTTATGTCCTTCAAAGAATCCATAACCTTCACTATTAACTCTTATAATATACTTAGGCGTTGCAACACAAGTCATAATCAGACTAATGAATTTGTCAGGAAGCTTATACCCTTTGAGTGCTTCTTCCACAAACTCCCAGCTAACTATATCGTACGTCTTCCTTAGGTCAATTTTTATCAAACACCTAGGTGATGTCTGTCTATTGTAGTGCCTCAACAAATCATGGCATATAAGTACATTATGAACCATGGATTTCCCTCCATGTTACTGAAAGATTGCATATAAATATTCGTAACACGCAGCGAAAGATAATAACAATCCTAGGCAGAATTTTTTGCTTTTAAAATTTATTTACATGTCAAAGATCGGATCTAAGACATACCTGGTGAAGGGAGTCTCGTTTCAAAAATTCTTAGATAGTGCGAAGACTCTATGTGTATCCACACCGTGACCGATCCTTGCAATCAACTCTTTGATTAATGAAACCCGTAAACAAATTGAATAAAATATATAGTGCTGAAATTTTCTCAAAACTTTCAACCAACTACGTGACAAAGAAAGTAATTTACTTTGTCAAAATTACTACTCTCGTTGTGGCTCTCCAAAAAGAAGTGCCTTAACCCATTATTTCATGTGATATAATTATACATATATCAGTTGCCATCTCTTTCCTATTTGGTTTGGGCAAAAGAAAGACGTGACTTAACCAAAGATGGAATTGGACTTTTCTTTCCATAATTTTCAATGGGAAAATTTCAATCCCATTCCATATAGGTAAGAAACTGGCGACATCTTTTAGGACTTTCTTCGTTAGTCCAACTCCAAACGGACGTAACAAGTAGCCCTTATTAATATTTATATACATCCCGTATATAAATAAATATTAATTATGAGTATTAAATATATATATATATATATATATATATATATATATATTAAACAAGAGATATAATAATTTTCTATTCTAAATAGAAAACTTCAATTCATTCACAATAGTAATTATATCCTCTGTGCTAGCAAAGAATATAATAATATTTCATTTGGATTAATAACTAAATTTATTTGATTAATTAAATTTTTAAATTCAATTATCAAATAATAAGTTAATTAATCCTTTAGCAAAGATCAGAACACTCATTAGTGTGCGACCCCATAAGTTCAATACTAAACCGGTAGTAAATTGATCACATCAATATACTAATCAAGGGTGGCGTCTAGCAACACTCCTTAACGACCGGATAACATGAAGTATACAATTTACTCTCAAGAATCAGTAGAAGAATAATGTAGTAATTCCTTCTGCCCTTATAGCTCCGGATCACCCTAGGATATGGTTCAACTATCAAATCCTAAAACTATGTGTTCATGTCAAATATAATCGACCATTGAATGACCTAAGAAACTCATTTCTTCTTTCATTNATGACAACATGGAGCTTAAACTCATTACCAAGAGTTGACAGATTCCATCTTGATCAATCACTAATTCTACAAGTATTTAATCGTACCCAATATCCTTTCAACTATCGCCCAAGGGCCATAGGTGTCTAGTATCAAAGCATAATAAATAACTTGTCAATTACTACGACGATCTCAGGTCAAAGGAAATTCTTACATCACATTTTTCAAGGGAATATCGTATTGACAGTTTATGGTAATTCTAACCATTAGGAATTATCCAATGAGTCGGTTCAATGATCATATCTCTATATGCATCATCTATCTATGTGATTTAGTTAATGAGATCAACTAATCTTTATCCCATAAAGACGATCACATAAATATTGATCTAACCGAATTACTAATGTCCAAATTAATAATCCTATGATCAAGAACAAATTTAGATTAAACTATAAGAAACTTTACTCTAATTATCATGATCTCCATCACAATGTCAAGTCTCAAAATTTAATCAAGGACCTTATCAAGTTAATCAAACAATTAATAATAACTATGATAAAAGAATATCAAATGCCATATATTTTTATCTCAATTAACGTTCACAAAAATATGTTCAAATCATCAAATGTGATATTGGATTTAGGGCATATCTACTATATCCCTAACAATTACAACATTGTATTCCTCTTTTATAGGGATTCTACCATATTTTAGGATTATACACTTACCATTTTTAAGTTGTAGAATATGAAATTCTATTTTCAGTTGTAGATTATGGAATATTTTTTGAATCCATAAGTAATTGTGAAAATTTCCCTAAGTTTTATATTGAAGAATTAAATCAAATAGTCGCCCAGCTTAATAATTGACAGTGAAAGTATAATATATGCATAATTTATGTATTATATGTGTATAATTATCTATATATGGCCGGTAATTTGTGTAAACATCTAGTCTATTCGTGTAAATATGGCCGGCTATGTGTAAATATCCCCTCCTACTATTTAGGTATAGTTTCCTTACGACTACTGTAGATTCCAGTCTCCTCCGAATCCAACAATGGCGATGGCTAAATTTGAAAAACTACATGAAGAAATCATAGTTGAGATGCTCTGCCGTCTGCCGGCGAAGTTAATCGGCCAATCCAGGTGCGTATCAAAGCAGTGGTACTCTATTCTCTCAGCTCCACAACTCATTAAAGCTCACCTCACTTTTCATTCCCACAAATATGAAGAAGAAAAACTCATTACCGTCTGTCATTCTCAGTCTCTTCACGCTTTAACCTTTAACCAAAATGGAAATGGTGTCGCTTCGAGAAAACTTGACTTTCAGCAGCAGCTTTCAGACAACTGGGTTACTGTCGGTGGCTCCTGTAATGGCTTGGTCTTGGCTTTAGAATGTATGGTCTAGGGTATGATGTTCGTAATGATGATTATAAGGTAGTTACACTTTCTTATTATGCTACTGGTATTGATAATACACCTGATATTCTTAATACTTCTGTGGCTGTGTACTCTGTGAGAAAGGGTCTTTGGAGGAGACTACTACAGAGCAAAGAGAGTCTCTGTTCTAATGATTGTGCAGTTCCTGACTGTGCTTCTGGGGTTTTGTTTAAAAGGGATTTGTATTGGTCGGCTTCTAACCGTTTGGGATGTTCCCCTGACGTGGCAAATGGGGTTTTCGTAAGAGAGATTTGGGAAAATGGGGTTTTGGTAAATGGGGCTTTGCATTGGTTGGCTAGTGAAGGTTCTGACTATTCACTTGTAATTGTTGCTTTTAATATACTTGAAGAGAAATTTTTTGAGGTGCCAGGACCTACTACTATTGACAAGGGTAAACGTGTGATCGGTAAGCTTGTGGCTCTCAGAGGCTGTCTTTGTATTTTGTGTGAAACAATAGAAGATCCTTGTTATACAATAAAGAATGCTATTTGGATGATGAAAGACTTCGGGATTGAGGAGTCTTGGACCAAATATGAAGTTGAGGGACCGGATCTCGCTGAGTTGATACCGTTGTGTTTAATGAGTGAGGAGGATGTTGTACTAGATGCATGTGGAAGTTTGATTGTCTACAATAGGAGAGAGGATCAGTGGAGGGGTATATCGGATGATAGAACTCCTACTATGTCGTATAGGGCTGGAACTAGAACCTTCAGGGAGAGTCTTATTCCTCTCACCTTCTGAGATGATGCTATATACAGGTACTGCATGAACTTCTTTTGCGATTTCGTATTGATTTTTAATTATTTGAATGGTACTGACCCCATAGAGTTTTGTAACGAGGAATACTTTTGTGTCGTAGAGTTTAGTGATGGTAATTCTTCCTGAAGAAAAGAGACAGTGATTAAGGGGTCATTTGGTTTGCATACAAAGTTATGCCGGAATTTGTAAGGATTATACTAGGACTAATAATATACATCTTTGACGAATGTCTGGTTTATTGCATTGAAAATGGGATACATGGTGTATGATGAAAAGCATGCATTTGGTGTTAAGTTGGATAAAGTTTTTTTTATAATTTACCCTAATCTTTAAAGTAAATAATAAAAAAAGAAAGAGGTAATCAAGGATGATTTAGTCTTTCAGGTGTTTTATCCAGAGATTGCTAATCCTCGTATTAGAAACCCATGTTGAATATAGCTGAAATAATACCAGAATTGTGTATAACATAATCCTGGTATTGCTTATACTGGAACAAAAATCCAACCAAACGCGGGATAAAATAATCTCGAATTTTAGACCATGATTGTTTTCTAATTCCTGTAACCAAAAGACCCCTAACTGTATTACATGATAAGGAAAAACATGGATTAGCGAATTGCCCAGCATTACAGAATGGTGGTGCTTTGAGGAAAAAAGAACAGTTCAAGTTTTGAGTATATGCAGTCTTGAAAGGAATAGCTTTAGATGTTTACTCTCTTCTTTGAATCATGAGTTAATAAAAAAAATTCGTGAGTTAATCTCACAGTCAACTCAAGTAAAGCAGACCACTTCTGTGCATGATGTTTTTAAGCAATCTGAGGGATTTGATGGTTGATATAACTCCTATACGTATGAGGCTCAAACCTGCATGAATAGTCTTAGTCTCTCCTTCCTTTGGCAAGGGAAGTGAGGGTTAATATATTGCTTAATGCTTGAGATAATGCTGTATACAAATATTCCAAGTATATTCCTGGGTTTTCTTGTTCATTTTTATATGTTTTTCAAAGTGATTTTTTAATTCAGTCCCCATATTTGATTCAATAAGATGAATCCCACTGATCCGTACAGTCTTGTGAATGGTAATTCTTCCTTTCCGAGGAAATCCTTTAAAAAATATTCTTCCTTCCTGGAGAAATATGCTCTGATTTACTTCATCAGAAAATATATCGTGGTAAACTGTATTACGTAAAAAGGAGTTACGCTTACTTTTTTTTTTTTTTTGATAACCGAGAAATCAGTCTGGGGCCGATTCTTCGGACCAACCGCTGCCTTCGAAACTTGGTGGATAATGGGCCTGGCCCTCTATCCTTCTCCACTTAAATACTAGGCTTTGCTTTGCATGGTGTAAGGGCTTGAACCTGTGACCTGAAACACAAATCCACCATCCTTTACCACTTGAGTTACATATCATACTTGGATTTATGTCAATTCAGCATTATAAGATGGTGGTGCTTTAAGGAAGAAGAATAGTTAACTTTGGGCATATGCAGTCTTCAAAACAAAGTTTTATATGTTTCCGTCTTCTCTGAATCATGAGCTAATTTCAGAGTGAACTCATCTAGTATTATTGTTGGCTCTTCTTCTGCTTTACATTTTAAAGCAATGTGAAGGTAAAGCTGTCTAATTCTGGAAAAGAGTTTATGTCATCTATCTCCTTGATTATGACTACAGAGACTCCTAAAATCGAGATTTACCAGTACTTATCGCTTAAGAAGGTAACTATAGACGAAGCGGATGCTTACTGAACTCCTGATACAGTAGGAGTGGATCATCCGCAGTAGTGAGTACCTTTAGCAGTAGTATCAAAACACACACACAGCAAAATTTGGTTTAGTTAATTATTATAGAATTAATTGTAGATGGCACAAGACATCAGTTTCTAGCTTTGCATCAATTTCTTATAGTGCCTCATAATACCAAACTGACATTGTTCTGATGCTTGCACAGGAATTCATCTGCTTCCACGGACATGTTGTGGTGCTTCTATTGAACGGTATCTTGTGTTTGCGCAGAGGGCTGAATCTCTGTCTACCTCTATATATTTTTCTTGAGCCCATCCTGATACTTGAGATTTATTTTGTTGACTGTATATCTCAGTTGAGTTTCTGAACATTAGATGAGTAGATGATCTGAGTAACTATTTTGCATACTCATTTGACAAGGGAGGGGTTTACATTAAGGTTTAACTATCATGTTAAAACAGCAAGATTGTCCTTTTTGTTGCAGTGTCAAGTTTTCCAGCTTTGCTATGTTTTAGCATATCAGATATAACTCTGCCTTTCATAACCAACACCTCTAATTGTCGATAAATTCAAGATTCAAGCCTTTCCTGTAGGCGATTAAATGGAGAACGAAGTCGCTAAGTAATCAGGATAATGTTTATGTTGTCTACATACTCGATTGTATAATTGTCAAAATCTGTGACTACAAAGATTCTAAAGATCCATTTACCAGTAGGTAATACTTATATCTGAACAGGTAACCATAAACAGAAAGTGAAAAACCTGCTTTATATGATGCTATTTCTTTCTGTTTTAGACTTTTAGCATTAAGCAGAGAATTACGATCTATATCAACTCATTGTCCTTAAATTAATACAGTATTCATAAGCCAAGGGTCCCTTAATCTTCTCGTTATTTCTACTTTCTTTTGTGTCAAAGGTTATCTAAGAATTTACCTCTTCTATATTAAAAGAACACGTCATATGCTTGGTTTCCAAATTTGCAGCAAGACACTTCAATATTGTTGTTAATTTCTTAGCTGCAAAATTAGCTTCATCAGCAGTTAGGCAATAGCTGGTTTATTTATGCCTTCAAGTTGCTGCAAAGTATTGGTTGGCTTCCGTGGCAAAGCTAGGAATTTCGCTAAACAGATTCAAGATTTAAACTGTTAATTTTACTTGCATCAAAGCAAAATTTATTCTAAAATTAAAGCAAAATCAAACCGCTTTCAAAATCAAGACGTAAGTGAATTTTCTTTGAAAACAGTTTCTTTCTCATTATCATAATATAGACAAGGGAAGCTGGTAAATATCCGGGCAAAGGCAAATTCATTTGAAGAGTTGAATAGATTCAATAGATTCTTGAAACACTACTCCAGGATACAGAAAATGTATGTATAATAAGAAGGCAGTTTATTTACTTTTAGCAACACTTTGACCTTGAATTAGTATTTTGATTTTTATTTAGGAGAATGGGGGTAAAAACTTGCGTGCATTCTGCAGTTTACACTAAACTAATAAATCATACAAGGGCAGTTTGGTGCACAATCCCGTATTTACTAATGGTTCGGGGAATTGAAGCACCCCTAGAGTGTGATGTAGATAACTTACCTTAATGAAATAATCAATGGCTGATTCCACGGTTCAAACCCTTAGCCTATAGGTTACATGAAGACAACTTTACCGTTACTCCAAGGCTCCCTTTTATAATTTTTTAATATACATTCGCACATTAATTATGACTTGACAATAATAAATTACTAGTATTATTTCATGTAACACCGAGTACGCCTAAATTTTTGCTGGAGAATGCTCAAACGCTCTAAGAACATGACAACTCTTAACATTATATCATTAATGTTTTATGACATCATATTTGAGAGGTACATAATTCCAAATAAATGCATTGTATTGTAGGGTATCTTCTAAATAATAAAGGTGCAATTCTATTACATTACTGCCCTATTCTGATTAGATTGTGATATATAACATGCTCAACTGGCTCTTGGCTTTCCCAATTGATACAGCTCTTCATGTTTTGCTGTCCATTTCTATCTTTAGAATGTAGCAATTACTACTTCTTTTGGTCCCTCAAGACTGTTGTATCCACTTGTTAAACATGCCACGTGCATTTTGCCAAGTTGCTGATTGACCTCTCTGGAAGGTGAGCATCGTAGCAACGGTAAAGTTGTTTTTGTGTAATTTATAGGTCACGAGTTCGAGCTACGCGTGGAAGCACCGTTAATGCTTGCATTAGGTTAGGCTGTTTACATTACATCTCTCGGGGTGCGGTACCTCCCCGAACCCTGCGTGAATACGGGATACTTTGTATACCGTACTGCCCGGACTGATTGACCTCTCTAGGCCTTACCACTGAAACTGATTATTTGGCTGGATCATTAGAAGCTGATCAAAAAATTAATTTTATGGGTTCATGACTCAGGTTCCAACAACTAAACTCACCATCTTGTTTAAGTTGTGTTTATAATTCAATATTTTCAACAATTTTAGTAGATTTTACGTAAATAAATTCAAATCTAGATTAAAAGTTATCGGTTCAAATAAGTTCAGGTATCGCCCATGTGGATCATAATACAACTCTTTCTCATCCTCTCCCAACAAAAGTATATCGGCAAGGAGTAGTCAATTTTCGAGGTTGACTCGATTTTCTTTTCATTGACTCTTAATTATGAGATTTTTATGTTGAAACTAAATTTCAGATAAGCAACTTGAAAAAAGATGAGCTTGAGAATTTAGGTAGGGTTAGAAAATAAAGGCACACTACCAAAAAAAAAGTTTTCCAAAAAATTTACTTATTTTAAAACCAAACGCCACCTGTATTTTAATTTGTCATTCTAGAATAGTACGACAAAGAAACAAAGACATTAATGAGATAATCATCAGCAATGAACATAGTTTAAGGTTAATCAACCGCCGAACCAATTATATGGAAAACATCAAATAGCACCTACGATTATTTTAATCAGAACATTATCATTTCTTTAAGTATAACGATAATGTTTATTATTCCTAAGGAATAAATTATTTAGATCAACTACTATGCAATAACGTACTAAATTTTCATTTATTTAGAACCATAAAGATACTATATTTATTTACCAAATTTTAATCAATTTCATTGTACGCCATTGTCAAATTTTATATTCATTAGTTTAATATTATTATTTTTGGTTAGTTCCTAAGCAAGTCATAACAATGCGTGGCCAGTATTAATTTGATATCTTAAACTATATGCTCCTGCAAAATTGATTGACCCCAACGATATAATATAAACAAGAAAAGGAAAAACTCAAAGGTAAAAAGGGAGAAAATGACGTAAATACCCCTGCCACGATCTTAGTTTACTGATTTATCCAAGGGTGTTTAAGTAATTTGGTGCTTCGATTAAAAATTGGCATGTATCGAAGGCGCCATATATATGAGACTGCAACTCTTGATGAATGAAGAGTTAAGAATGGAGCAGAAGTTGCTTAAAGCTTCTCCGTCTTCTTCTTCATCGCCGATCACTTTTTTTCGCGGGAGTTTCGCCGGAGCTCTGCCGGAGACCTGTGTGCTTCCTAAGGCTTGCCAGGATTTCGTAATCTGAATATATACACTGATCAAAAAGAGAAAAAAATTGCTTGGCTCGAAAAAGGTACTCCCTCTGTTCCACTTTATATAATACAATTACTATTTGAAGAGTCAAAAAAAGTTAGTCTTTGATATATCGTTTTCATGCAAACGTGTAAATTTTAATTTAACAACTTTGCATATGTCTAAAATCACGTTAAAAATTAGTTAGTTTGACCTTCGTACTCCGAACTAACTATGTTACAACGAAAAGACTAACATTTTTGGATTTTGTTTAGAAAATTTGGTTATTGATGTTTGTTATTCATTATGACAGTATGACACGTTTAGCTATAAAGAGTATATGTGAACTTGGATTTTTAATCTTGATCGAACTAATTGGGTTGGCTTTATATATGAATTCTATATGTTCGTCCTGTTATATTTGGGTTTATTTCAGTAGAATACTAGATATTGTATTTTATGTAAAATTATAGCCTCTAAAGCTAAAGTTTTAAAGCTAATCATATTTATTACTGTAGTATAGTAACTCCATATGTTTTTGTTGTTTAGCAGATTGAAATATTTTGATAGAATTTTAAGTTCTCCTTATAATTTATGTCTATTATTAGTTTGTTTACATCTTTTGGTTATTTTCATTATTGGAGTCGCAGGAAATCCAATGTCTTCATAATTATACTTGATGTGATATGCAGGACTAGTAAAGAACAAAGAAATGGTGCAGTTCTCTTCTATTTTCACTGGTTTCAGGAAAAGTCTCTCAATCAAAAATGGAAAGAATAGTAGACATGATTTCGGGAGGGAAGCTGCGAATACACTGGCTAAGGAAGCCAAAAGGAATGAGCTGATGTTAACATCATCTGGCTGTGTATCAGGTGGCTCTAAGAATTTGGTTTCTTTTTTCTCCAAAGGAGGGAAGAAGGGTATCAATCAAGATAGATTTATAGTATGGGAGGTATGATCTTTAGCAATATTCGTCGTAACTTCTCAATACATGGATATAAAAACAAGAATATTATGAGGTTTATATGATTTGTATTTTAGGATTTTGGATGCCAAGAAGATATGATCTTCTGTGGAGTGTTTGATGGGCATGGTCCTTGGGGTCATCTTGTTGCTAAAAGAGTCAGAAAATTTATGCCACCAGCTTTGCTTCATAATTGGCAGAAAAGAGTTGTCAACTACATAGATGATGATGGAATTGGAATAGATAGAAGCTGTTTCCAGTTTGACATTTGGAAGCAATCTTACTTTGAGACGTGTTCCACCATCGATCAAGAACTCGAGCACCATGCTGACTCTTTCTACAGTGGTACAACAGCTCTAACGCTCGTTAGACAGGCAAGTAGTTTGCTTCCAAGATAGGTCAAATATATGGTGCATGTAGCCCGGTGCACTAAGCTCCCGTTATGCGCGGGTTCCGGGAAAGGACCGGACCACAATGGTCTATTGTACGCAGTCTTACCTTGCATTTCTGCAAGAGGCTGTTTTCACGGCTCGAACTCTTGACCTCCTGGTCACATGGCAGTAACTTTATTAGTTACGTCGCCTCTAGCCGTGGCTAAAATTTACTAAAAATGTGTACTTTATGCATTGACTTGATAATCCCAATCAATGTTGTACATTCTAACAACATAAATTTGAAACTTGCAATGCTTGAAAGTGTTCCCTTTTTCCTCCGGTAGCCTGATTCTGGTGAAGAAAAATGGATCTTGAAAAGTTAGCTTTACAAATTTGTTAGTTTTCCTTCTTTCTTTCTTCAGTTCTATAATAAGATTTAACTGCCGACTACTTATCTCCTGTCTGAAAACTTCTATATGTGACCTACTTCAGGGTGATCTACTGGTAGTAGCAAACGTTGGAGATTCTCGAGCTGTTTTGGCAACAACAGATGATGATGGTAGATTGACACCAGTTCAGCTCACCGTCGACCTCAAACCCAACTTACCTCGTAAATTCTCTTCCATGTTCACACATTACCATATGTAATTTCAGCATTTTTTAAAAGACTTAATATCCTCATGTCTTAATGATTACAGGGGAAAGTGAGCGAATAATGCAGTCAAGAGGCAGGGTGTTATCATGCGACGATGAACCAGGGGTGTATAGAGTCTGGATGCCCAACGGAGGAACAATAGAAGGACCTGGATTAGCAATTTCAAGAGCCTTTGGTGATTACTACTTAAAGGACTTTGGCCTTATTTCTGAACCTGAATTGACATCCAGACACATAACTCATAGAGATCAGTTTGCCATTTTGGCAACAGATGGGGTATGTATTACTCTCCTTATAATGGTGCCAATGAACATGTTCTCTACTCCTGGAATTACCACATTATGACTAATATAAAGATGAAATAACTAAGCTAAACATGTAAATCACACCATGAATTAACTAGATCTTTACCAAGATGTTCAAATTGCATCTTACATGAGACAATTATAGACCTTTGTATCAAACTGATGCTCCGAGGTGCTATTCCCCCCCCCCCCCCCCCCCCCCCCCCCCCAACTCTGCTCCCGAATTCATGCAAAATGATTGCCTCGAATCCAGGGCCTTGCGAGCAACACTTATTTATGTATTCCATTTGTTCCAGTTTATGTGACACTCAGGAAGGAAGACTGCTGCGACAATAGTAATGCCAAGCCAAAATCTGCTTATTTTCTTCCTCATCTTAGGCATAGATAGGCGGGGGAAAGCTAGCTGAAGATGCATAGAGTGTTTCTGATTCCAGAATGTCTGCATCTATTGTTCTTTGTTATAGATGAATTTTTAGATGAGCAAACCTTCCATTCTTATGTTTACATCACTTCTCTCTTTCTCGCATTGACCGGACAAAGGTTTCAAATGAGCATCCCATGGGGAAGCCATAGCTTGAAGCTGGCATGCTTTGCTTACTTGAATCTGCGTTGGGGATGGGATTGCCTACCTGTCTAGTTAGCTTGAATGAAAGCGTAAGGCAAGCCCAAGGGTAATAGTAAGGCATTGGGGATCGTAGACCACTAAGGAGAGAGGCTAGTCTTCCTACTCAGCATAGGACTTAGCATTAGCCCTTCGTTCCGCCAACAAAGAAGTCATCCTTGACGATTTCCCATTCCTTCCCTGCCGAGCCGCCTCTCTTCGCCGTCTATTCCATAAAGAATGACACTTTTATTTTATTTTTTGGAACTCTTTAACATGAAACTTCTCATTTTAACCTTAATAATATACTCTGTTAGCCATAGAAATGTCTGACATATTCAAGACCACAAGTTCTAAAGGTACTTTTAATATGTGCCACGAGTTAGTCTTTCTTAAACGCCGCTATATAACATGATAGAGTGAGCATTTATAAGTATTCGAATTGACAGTAACTCATTGTTCATATTGATTAGGTTTGGGATGTCCTCTCAAACCAAGAAGCAGTGGAAATAGTTTCTTCAACACCACAAAAGGAAGAAGCAGCTAAGAGGTTAGTGGAAAGTGCAATTACTGCATGGAAATGCAAAAGAAGGGGCATTCCCATGGATGATATTTCAGCAATTTGTCTCTTCTTTCATAGTATTCCTCCTTCTAAACAAGAAGATTGTTTAAAGTTCGAGAAGAAGATTACATAAACTACCAGCTCGACTTGCAGCCAGGGGCGGAGCCAGATCATCATCTATGGGTTCGATGTTGCTTAAACGTTGTATCTGTGTTAGGAAATCCGTTAAATATAGGTTCAGGTCGACAAATTCAGAATCCATAAACTATAAATTCTGGCTCTGCTTTTTTCTATTTTCCTTTTTTGTACATAAGTTCAAACATACACAGGCTCATATTTGCTATATTTCAATCACGCATTGAAATGGAGAATCTTGAAAATTAACTTCGAAAGTTATGTTCCAATACTTTTGTCATCAAAATTCACAGTTAAAGAATATGTTTATTTCTGTTTTCCAGCAGAGTAGAACAATATCTTCTCAACAATCAATATTTATGTATGCAAACTTTAAAATGAAAAAAGAGAAATCGTGACTAAGATTTTCTTCAGTTTTTGATGTATTTCAAACCACCGTCAACCACCACTTTCTTCTTGCTTTTTTAATATTTAGGCAGTTTGAAAAGAACATTTCTGTCCCACGTTCGTTCTCTTTTTTTGTTTTGTTGGTACGGACCTTTATTATGCGCATTCCACTTCGATGGTTCGTGTGAAAGTTTTTTTACATCATCAGCATAAATTAACCTGCAACATGTATGGTGTAACTATTAGCCTCTATAATAAGTTTATTTTGAGAAGTTCTCCTCTCAAAAACAGTTTGTGTTTGACTAATTAATTTAAAAAGTACTTTTGAGCAGTAATTAGAGAGTATTTGGCATATATCAATGTAATTGTGTATTAATCTTAGAACTATATGTAATAAATGAGGACATAACAAATTTTTGGTGTATCAATGTTCGTTTCTCTTCAAATATTTTGTCCTATTTAGGTTTATTTTTTAGTAAGAAACTTTTATCAATTTACTAATTATTATAACTTATTATTATATGCTTATCATTAAATAAATTATATTTATCATAAAAATTATTTTATCTAAGCACAATTGTATTTAAAATAAAATGACAAATAGAATATTTTGTATTTGGATTGATTTGGAATCTAAAATTTTGAAGAAATTACGCTGTTATAAGTGTAAATAGTTCTAAGGTTATTTAAGTCATTTTAACATAAAAAGAGCTTATCAGCACTTTTTTATCAAATACTGCAGCAACTTATTATCAATTTCAGCACTTGTATCCAAACACATACTGCTTATTTAATAAATCAGTTTCAGCACTAAAAAGTGCTTTTCAGCACCTAATGCTTATAAGTTATTTCATATCAGCTAATCCAAACGAGCTCTTACTATTTGGCCAAGCTTTTGAAAACTGCTTAAAAGTGTATTTTTGTCAAAAGTGTTTTTGGAAAGAAAATACTTTTTTCTACTTCTCAAAAATTGCTTCTGCTTCTCCTCAAAAACAATTTTTCTCTTCCAAAAGTTTGGCCAAACACCTCAATAAAACACTTTTGGCCCAAAAAAAAGCTTGGCCAAACAGGCTATATATCTTAATTTGATTATTTAGAAAATAAAGCTGATATCTACTATAATACATTAAAACACATTGATAGTTCAAAAAGCTTTTACACTTCCAGTATTGTTAGGATCGAAATAATTAGGTGTTATGCGGAAGCTAGTAAATCAAACTTTGAACGACGATAAATCAGACAACAAAAGAGAAATATACCAAAAAAGACACAAACATTTAACGTGGTTCGGTCAATTTGATTTACTCCAAAAAAGACAAACATTTAACGTCATTCGGTTAGTTTGACCTACGCCACAAGCTGAGATGAGCAATCCACTATATAAAAGAGATTATAAAATATTGAGAGAACAACCTCACGAAAATGCAAACACAAGTGGCAACACTTGTCCCCCTAAACAAGACTCTCAAACCTCCATATGGCGACATTGTGATACTGCTAAATGAGAAGGGAGATCCTCAATTTATAGAAGTCTAAAACATTTTTCCTCCAAGAAAGAGACTAGCCAAATACCGAAGATTTATAATTTCCTTACAAGAAATGAGAACTCAATTATTTGAAATATTCGTTCAAGAGATAAGAAAACCAATATATATGATAAGAAAATGAGGACCTAACAAGTATATGTAATCTTAACTTGATAGCGTATAAAATATATATACCGTCAGTTAATATATTTGGCTAACGATCACAGTTAGTTTCAGCCAATTTTGGCTAACTTCATACAGTAATTTTCTTGTACTTGTACTTGTACTTGTATTGTATTGTATGTACTACTAATTACCCAGACTCTTTTTTTTTGTTTTGTTGTTGTATGACTTGCCATTTTGAGACAGTTTTAGAATGCTAAAAGTGACTCGATTCAAATATGTTCTTGCAATTTCTTGTAGTAAGCTAGTTTGTTTGACAATTAATTCAATCGAATTCTAATTTCTAAATCATTTCGTAAACTAAGCCCGATTATTCATTAAGAACAAAGAAAATGGAATATAGGTAGAGGAATTAGAACAGTACAAGGACCACAGATTGTAAAGAGCCAAAGCTGATCTGTAACAAATATTATCATTTATAGCTAATCAAAGATTGACAAAAGATTCTTTCCCCAAGACTCGAGCAAACCATGAAATAATCACACCAATGAATAGAGAAAATGCGTCTTTTATATACAGTTCTGTCACACAATAATGATTGCCTAATGTATATTCTCATTCTAATTCATCACTTAACCATGATAAATTAGTGATTTTTGTGTCGATAATAGGGGTGGAATCTCCGGATCCATGACAATTTTTTTCAACTCCCCGGAAGATCATCGATTACTACGCCTTCCTCGTCTCTGGGTGGCCGCTACGTGAAATCCTTTTTTTAACTGAAATTTCAAAGAAATTGGCAGTGTGAATATCAGATTCCATCAACAATTTGCTGGCGAGCATAAGTTTTTAAAGCACCTTTTGTCTCAATCAGTTTACACCAGAAATGACGATGGATTATGCTTTCAGGAACAAAAAATAAGCAACTCAATACAAACAGAAAAGACATTTTTTGGGGACTTCTAATTATTTTGGAGGGGGTTTCTTTACTTGTAACAAAAGGATTCCTCAATTGTGGATATCCCTCTTTCACCTCTAAAGTTACTTTCATTTGTTGACCATCAAACATTTACAACCCCCACCCCCCCTCCCCGCAAAAAAATAAAATTGTGGTGATATATCTTTCTCTTACTTTTTAATTCTACTTTCCATGGTCGGCTTTAGATAATCATCCCTGCACTTGGAAAAGAAATTGGCAATTGTAGATAGCCAGCCATCTATTTAGTGCTTAAAAGCAAAATATTCCCTTTGGCTCAACAAAACAGTCTAGGGTCCAAAAATAAGGAAAAACGGCGGAGTAAGGTCTACGTATACACTACTCTCCGAACTCGATTTATTGTTGTTGTAGACGATATTGACTTGTTAAAGTTCACCAAGAAGCAAAAACTCTCCCTCAAAAAAGGAGATTCTTTACCTGTCCCACAACTTATTAGCTTTTAAATATTCCATGTCCATGTACAACAATGATGCCATAAATTGATTCCCTCCATTCTCAAACATTTAATCTCTCCATACAAGCATCTCTTTTTGTTCCTCTCATCTCTCTCTCTCTTTCTCCAAAAATGGCTCAACAGATGGAGGTAAGTATTGCTTCTACTTCCATATCAACTTTGAACAAATCAAGAATCACATTCATACAGAGCATATTTGTTTTCTGCTTATTACACACACATTTTTTCATGCAGAAATCTAGGGTCACAGAGATACAGGTGAGAATGGACTGTAATGGGTGTGTGCAAAAGATCAAGAAAGCTCTACATGGCATCCATGGTGAGTAAGTGATGCTTGAAGTACTAATTCTTTCTCTTAAGTTCTAATTCTTTCTTGTTCTCTCCTGTAAGATCTTATAATATTCTATGTATGTTCGGTGTTCGACAGGTATTTATGATCTTTACATAGATTTTCCTCAGCAAAAGATTACTATAGTAGGATCAGCAGATCCTGAAAAAATAGTAAAAGCACTAAAGAAGACAAGAAAGAGTGCTATTGTATGTTCCCATATAGAACAAGCAGAACCTCCAACGGAGCCAGAGGAACCTGCACCAGCCGAGAGTGAAGCACCGCCCCCTGAGTCTAGCAATCCTCCAACACAAGAAAATCAACCAGCTGAAGAGCCGCCCAAAGAACCGCCAAAAGAACCACCGACACAAGAAAATCAACCAGCAGAGGAGAAACAAACACATGATGAAGGTGCTGACAATACCAACAGCAAAGCAGACCAACCCTCCAAACCAAGAGACGTTGAAGAAGTTCATGTAATATACCACTATCCACCAGACTATGGTTACAGGCACAACTTTAGCCAGGGTATGAGCAATCATGAGCCACCCCGGGACCATGGATATAGATACAACTATGGTCAGACCATGATCCATGAGCCACCCCGGGACCCTCGTTACAACAGATACAACTACGGCCCGAGTATGAGCCAAGAGCCACCCAGGGACCCTGGTTACAACGGATACAACTATGGCCAGAGCATGAGCTATGAGCCACCTAACTACGGTCGGAGCATGATCCATGAGCCTCCTCCAGGAAACCCTGGCTACAGAAATAATCATGCTCGTCCTACCGGTCCAGAATTCAGACCTGAGGCGCCACCACCAGGTCAACCACCGGTTTATGTGACTCACAGCTACAATAGCTACCAACCATCACCCTATGTGACTGGATATGAGTACATCAGGTCACCACCAAGATACACACAATATACTAGGCCAGAGCATTACTCGGAGGACTATCAATATGGAAACAATGGCAATGGAACAATCGGCTCAGTTTTCAGTGATGAAAATCCAAATGCATGCACAATAGCTTAAGGAGGATGAGCAAAATGGTTTGCAAGGGAAGCAAGTAATTTTATTTTTTGTTTCACCTGTAAGAGAGAAAGATGCCTAACTAATTCCAGATGATTCGTAAAGTAACTCTCAACAAACAAAAATAAAGCAAACATGTGCAAATGTTGACAGTAAAGAGATTCTTGACTTCAAAAGCAAAAAGAGAATATATCCTCCACTCCATCTCTACAAGGCTAATTCAGACCACCTGGCATTCATTTCCTCAAGAAGAATACTAATAAATCTCCTTTATTCTTGGAATTTATTCCTCAGCTTTACATTTACAAATTTAGCCATGCTTGAAAGTTTCATTCTTTTCTGCCAAAATACAGAAAGTTGAACTTGACTATGAGATGGAGAAATAAAGGAATTTGGTGATCTCTTTTTTAATCTGTGCAAGAAAAAGTTTTGTAAATTAATTCCATTTGAATGGCTAAACCTATTATCGGCTTGCAAAATCTGAGCAATTACATTTCCTGCTGAACATATATCTTTAGGCAGGAAAATGCAGATACCAATTGGCGGATAACAATTCTCAGAAAAGGGATAAGCTGATCACCCAAAACATCTAAAGCTTACCCATGCCAATCCGCAATTACAGCCAGATGCAAGAAAAGATGTACTAGAAAACTAGCCAGAAAAGCAGGCCTTTTACCATTTAGTCACTAATTCTGATGGAAATAAAGTTGCTAGAATCCCTCACAAAATTGTAATCCAGGCTGTTAATCACATGATATCTCAAATTAACGAACATTCAAATAACACATAAATGTGACAACACCGCTTGCACCAATGATGACTACATAGATTCAATCGCACCTGGTAACACTCTTTTAACTGCATATTGATTGAGTTGCCCTAGCGAAAGGACTCAGTAGAGACACAATCCCCGTACTACATTATGAGCAGAGGAATTCCTTTATGTTAGGTGGATCAAATTCAAAATGAAAGATAATATTGATGAGATTTTAGATTCTTCGAAAACCGATCAAAATTTTACATGTCAAGATTCAAACACTACGCAGCATAATTTGGATAATGACTCATTTTTTCAATTTCAACCTTAACATTTACAGAAAAAGGATGAACATTGAATAGCTCTTACATTGTTGTTTCAAGCAATAGGGAAATTGTTTGACAGAAATTTTTTCCAACCAAGATCAGAAAGTTACCAGCAAATGTATTACTATACGACCCCTGTTTCCTTTTCCTTTGGATAACATTTTGCGCTTTGTCTTTCCTTTTTATTGATAAGATATCGTTTCAAGTAGAGCAAACCAAGACTAAGAGATGACAAGCATAAGTAGCCGAGTGCAGTCAATTTCTTGTTTAGATGAACCTGATACTACGTATAACAGGCATTTAAGTGATGAGAAGCATGTTCCACCTGTTTGCCACAAAGAACTTGACTTCAAAATACCAACAAAATGTAATATGCAATTACTGAATGTAGATAAGTATTGCTATATGCACATGGAGATAACATTAGTACATTGAAAATGACCAGTAAAAACAGTGAAAACCATACTTCATCATTGCGCTCCATACAGTCAGCAGGAGGTAGATTAGTTGTTCCTAACGTCTGCACATGGACTACAATGGTGTCTTCATCATGTCTATCACAGGGTAACAGTGGAATCAGATACACTTCTGATCACACAAATGATCAAGAAGGAAACTAAAACTTCATGGCAGATACAAGAAGACATCAAGGCCCAAATGAGCATGCAGGCAAATATGGTTCAAAGATGACTTAATATGCAATGTATTGTTCTATATTTGTCAAAAGAAACAGAATATAATAGCACTTGAGAAATGTATAGAGAACTCTTACTAGTTATTAGTTACACGGTGGTCTTCATCTGAGCTTTTAAGCCTTTGTTGTTATTGCATCTTTGTATCCTTTCCAGAAAATGGGCCAAACTAGGCTTTCAATGTAGACGCTTGCCTCAAATGATGCATCACAGTTGGTAACCTCTAGATTTCTTAATGAGTCATCCTTTGGATTGTAAACCATGAAAGTCGATACAAACGGAAACAAAAAGTCACCTTTGTTTGACATAAAAAAAGGAGGATAAATCAGAAACTGCACAAGATCAGCAGGATGAACTATGTTAAACATCTTTGTCCAAGATTCTTTAACCCCATACTTCTTCATAATCCACAAATCTACGTGAGTTGTCATTCCCTCATAATAACAAAACAAAGAAAGATCACCTCCCAAAACTCCCAGTGACAGCCTAAAATTAAGTTTTCCTTCTCCATAGCAGGGTTGCTCAACTTTTCCCCATTTTCCATCAGCCAAATCAAGACAAATGATGTCCCTAGTCTGAGTAATCCAATGAAGCTTGCCATTCACAAACTTACCAAACTTACAATATAAACTTACCCGAATCCTAGAAACATGGTTACTTGTCCAAGAATCACTCTTTAGACTATATATCTTGACCTCAGTACAATATAAACTATCAACAAACGAAGTACGGAAAATAGCCACAACCTTATAATCATCATGAAGCTCGTCATATCCAAAACCAAACATTAAATGGTAACCACACATCAATGTAGTTCTAGAATCAGGCAATTTCTTGAACTTCCTAATTGATGGATTCCAGAGAAACAAGTCTCGATGCCTAATGCTAAGACAAATTAAACCATTGACAGAACCCACAATCTCAACAGTATCACAAGGTTTTTTCATAGAATTATCCAAGTCACATACCCTAGTAACAGAGTCATAAAGTAAAGAACTAAGGTAACAGTGCTTAAAATTGTACTCAGCTCGAGAAGTACGCAACATAAGCCTATAGTGGGTGTATTCCCTGTTATTAGCAGATAAAGAGAGATGGGTCTTGACAAATTCAGGGCTAGAGATCAAATCAAGCCAAGATTTTGAAACACACCTCATTTGCAAGATGTATTTCACAAGTAGCTTTAAGAGTATTTCAGTGATGAGTTCTTCTGGCAAAATAGGGATTGTTAAGCTCGACTCTTGCATTGAAGTTGATGGAAATTGAGAATGGTTAGCGGGTTTTCTCCGCTTTGAGTGTAGACGGGAGGCTTCGGCTTCATCTCCCTCAGATTCCATTTCGGTTGTGCTCAAATTCGAGCTCTTGGAGGGGAGAAGGCTAGCAGGTTCCATTGAAATGGAAGAAAATTGAGCAGGGTTAGTGTGTTTGCTCCGCTTTGGCCGTAGATGGGAGGCTTCATCTCCCTCAAATTCCATTAGGACTGCACAATTTGAGCTGTTGGAGAAGAATACCAGGTTTTGATGTCTTTTCCTGCAAATATCAGTACAAACTTCTTACACGTTTTTTCCCCCCCCTTCTTTGTATTCTGATGTTTTTTCTTAAAATGGAGTATTAAATGTCTAATACATTTTGGGGCTTCTCATGCATAAGCAAAACTAATCCTCGATAAGAATTTTATTAGGGTTGTTTGGCACAATTGATATCTCACGATATTCATAGGGTGGGATATCCGATGGATTAATCATCCCACCATATAAATAACCAATTTCATCATTTTTATTTTAAGAATTATTTCGGGATTTGCTGATATCTCAAACCAAACATGAGATAAGATTAATTCTTTCTCTGTTTCAGTTTATGTGTCTTTTTTGATCCATTCAAAAAAGAATGACCATTTTATAAATTTGGTAACAATTTACTTAAACTTACATATCTACCTTAATGGGAAGCTTTTATAACCGTACAAATACTCTGTGCCCCTTTTTGATTTGTTTAGGACCACAAATTTTAAAAGTCTTTGTTTTTTTCTTAAACTCCGTGCCCAGTCAAACACGTTCACATTAATGGAACGGAGGGAGTCCCATACTTTATTCCCGGATTATTATTCTTATCCTATGTACTAAACGACCTCTTCTTTGGTTATTAATCCTGGTGTAAATAAATTTTAGGATAAAAAATAATACCGAAATAACTTATATCTGCCTGAAGACAGTAATTCTATGATAAATGTGGAAGCAACCTTTTAGAGAAGTAATATCAATGTGTATTCAATAATAAGAATTAATATAAGTTTTATCATAAGTCATTTAACTTCAGTACTTTCTTGAAGCCAAAAACAAAATAGACAAAAAAAAAAGATATCTAATTGATCAAGTATTCTTTTCATATTTCTATGTCCCCGTCTCGTATTCCGTCCCGTTTCATATCCTGTCCAGTCCTGACCCGACCACTTAATTCTAAACGGGATGGCCCATGTTTAACGTACAAGGGATGGGACGGGATGCCCATTTCGTTCTGTTTATCCCGTCCCGTCTGTCCAATTTATTTTTTTAATTTTTTTTATATAGTGTTGGGCAACGACCTCAATTACAAATTTAACTGTTCCCAAGTCAAATACGGTCATATTTGTCCCCCCCCCCTCCCCCCCCCTCCCAAAGTTTTAATGTGACCCCTAAGTTTACTAAATTAAATGTTGACCCTATTTTTTTTTACTATAAATACCCCCTTCCTTCTTCATTTTTTTCACAAAAAATCAATCATTCTCTCTCAAATCTCCTACATTCTATCTTATATTATTCTCTCAGTTTTCTCACAATCAAGTGATCAACTAAGTTTCAAGTATTTGGGCAAATTTTTGGAGCAACTTTCAAGCTTTAAATTAATTCGTCAAGTATTTGGAGTAATTTTTTGGGCAATTTCTTCAAGTTTCAATATTTAATCACGGTGCACTCGTTCAATCTCCTAATTTTAATATATAATTTTTGCTTATCATTTTAGTGCTTAATTTTTACGTCTACTTTACGTGTTCTATTTTCGTATTTCATTTGTGTGTTTAATTTTTGTGTTAACTTTTTTTAATTTAATTTCGTATTTAAATTATGGCACATAAAAGTGTATTTGCCTTATTTAACAAAAGTAGTAAAAAAAAAGGTAGTAAAGATGATAGTAGTCCTAGTCCTAATCATAATCCTTCTCCTAAAATTAGAAAACATATAGATGAAATGACTCATGTTGATGAAACTTCATTTTCCCAACCCCCCGTATGTTATAATATTAGTTTCGGAGAACAACTAGATCATGAAACTTTACAAAGACAATTTGGCAATGGTATTTTTATTGAGGACGAAGAAAACGAGGATTAAGAAAATGAGGAAGAAGAATTAGATGAAACACCCACTAGTCCTGCAACACAAACTCCAACTCAGATTCAATCTCGGTCTGAAGCTTTATCCCTTGTGTCTCCTATAAGGGGTATGTCACGACCCCAAACCTAAACTGACTGTGATGGCGCCTATCATGGTACTAGGCCAGCCAATCTAACGAGAATGACATATAAAATTTTCTGTTTAAAACATAAGTTACCTCATATCCCATTAAAATTTTGTTTTTAAGCATTCCCAAACAATAAAAGTAACGAAAAGTCTAAGCACAACCCCGACATCTGGAGTCAATTGTCATGAGCATCTATGAAATGCTACAATGTACCACTATTTCATTACTACAATTAGTTCAGGGAATAGATATAAATGTCAAGATAAGAAGGGAAGAGGGCATGTTGCGGACGCCGAACAACTACCTCAAAATCCCGAACCAGCTCTGAGAGAAATGCGAAATAGCTAGCGCTCAGACCCAACACCTGAATCTGCACACAAGGTGCAGGGAGTAACGTGAGTACACCAACTCAGTAAGTAACAATCATAACTAAAGACTTGAGTGCAGTGACGAGCATATAAAAATCAGGTAAAATCATGTGATAAACAACAGTAGAATAAGTTAATCAAATCAGGAATCTATCTTCCGAATATTTCCATAAAATTCCAAGTTTTCATTTTTAAAACTCGTATAAAAAATTTGTTCAGAAATCTTCATTAGGGGCTCAGTGTAAAGAAGAGTGAAAACAATAGTTTCATAAAAATATCAGCCCCTCGGGCACAGTGTCACTTACAAATAAATCCTCTCGGGCAAGCTCCTCAGTCACTCGTGACTTTACTATCATAAGTCAATGCTCACACTCAGCACTCTCACTCAACATGTACTATATATATATATATATAATCGCTGCGTCGTGAAGCCCGATCCAAACTATAGTCGAATGCGCTCACTGGGGGTGTACAAACTCCGGAGGGGCTCTTACAACCCAAGCGCTATATCGCTGCGGCGTGCAGCGCGATCCAATATACCTTGTTACGGCGTGCAGCGCGATCCAATATGGATCGGCGTGCAACCCGATCTATCACTATACTCACAATCCGACTCTCGGCCTCACTCAGTCATCATCCTCACAAGCCACTCGGGCAACTCAGTATAAATCACAGGGACTCAGCCCAAAATATCTTTCATTATTTAAAACAGGATGATAACAGGAATAAACAGTGAATAGGTATAAATCATGGCTGAGATAATATTTTTCTATCAAAACATTGTGAGAATAGTAGGAAAATTCCCCTGAGGGTCCAAATAGGTTGGCACAAGGCCCAGACATGGCGTACAACCCATAACATAATATAAATCTCTAAAATACAAAATGTCATATGATTTCAAGTAAGATACGCGACTTAGTAGTCGCTACGAGATGGACCAAGTCACAATCCCTATCGGTGCACGCCCACATGCTCGTCACCTAGCATGTGTGTCACCTCATTTATCAACAATAGGAAATACCGTGGTTTCATACCCTCAGGTCTAGATTTACAATCGTTACTTACCTCAAACCGGCCAAAATACTAATCCGTGATGCCTTTGCCTCTCGAATCGGCCTCCAATTGCTCCGAATCTAACCAAAACCAGATTAATATCATCAATATATGCTAGGGAACAAAACCCATTCGAAAATTATCAAAATTAACCAAAAATCCCGAAATTGGCCAAACCCGACCCCCAGGCCCACGTCTCGGAATTCGATAAAAATCACATCACAGGATCCTCCCCCGAGTCTATACATACCAAGAACATCAAAATCAGACCTCAAATGGACCCCAAATCCCCAATCAAAGGTCTCCAATTACAAGCCCTAAAACCCCCAAATTTAGGCACTAATTCCCATAAATTTCACCCCTAATCAGTCAAATAACACCATGAAATGAGTTTTTGGTCCAAAAATCTTACCTCCACGAAGTTCCCTTGATTTCCCTCTTCAAATCTCCCCCTCAAGCTCCAACCCGTATGAAAACTTTGATGAAATAAACCAAAATTCGCGAAGGTTGCTATTTATATGATCTGCCCAGTGAAACCGCACCTACGGTCCCAGGTGCGCTTCTGCGGAATTTCTCTTAAGGTCCAATTTCGCATCTGCGGCCAATACTATCGCACATGCGACCAAATTTTCGCTTCTGCGGAAAAGCCCCAAACTCCTCAGAATTTGCATTTGCGGCTCCCAAACCGCACAAGCGACCTCGCACCTGCGGCTCCCCCTTCTGCAGGTGCGAAAAACCAGCAGATTTCACACTGGCAACTCTAAATTGCCAAAAACCATGTCGTCACCCATCCGAACTCATCCAAAGGCCTTCGGGACCTCAACCAAAAGTACCAATAAGTCATAAATGATCACCCGAACCTAGACGAACCCTCAGAACACCCAAAATAACATCGAAACATCAAATCAACCCATGATTCAAGCCTAAGGATTTCCAAACTGCTGAAACTCACCAACGATGCCGAAACTAACCAAACCTCGCCCGAATGACCTGAAAATTTGGACACACATCCAAAATGATACTACAAACCCGTTCCAACTTCCGAAATTCCATTCCGGCCCCGATATCTAATTTTCCACTGCCGACCGAAAATCACCAAAAACTCAATTTCGCCAATTCAAACCTAATTCTACTTTAGACCTCAAAATAACATTCTGAACGCCCTCCTAAGTCCCAAATCACCTAACGAAGCTATCCAAGCCATAAAATCCACATTCCGAGGTCATTTACCTATAAGTCAACTCCCGGTTGACTTTTCCAACTATTAAGCCAACTTGAGAGACTAAGTGTCTCTTTTCTCACCACGACTACTCCGAACCCGAACCAACTGACCCAACACAACATAATTAGGCTAAGCAACACATGATAAAGCAGAAACAGGAAAAACGGGGCTAATCTCACGGAACGACCGGCTGGGTCGTTACATTCTCCCCCTCTTAAAAAAACATTCGTCCTCGAACGAGTCTAGAAACATACTTGGAGTCTCAAATAAGTGAGGATATCTGCTCCGCATCTCCCGCTCGGTCTTCCAGGTGACCTCCTCCACCGGCTGCCCTCTCCACTGCACCTTCACTGAAGTTATATCCTTAGACCTCAACCTTCTGACTTGACGACCCAAAATAGCCACTGGCTCTACCTCATAAGACAGATCACCCTCAAGCTGAACCGTGCTGAAGTACAAAACATGAGAAGGGTCACCAACATACTTCCGGAGCATGGAGACATGAAATACCGGATAACGCTCGATAAGCAGGGTGGCAAAGCAAGTCTATAAGCCACTTCTCCAACCCTCTGAAGCACCTCAAAAGGACCAATGAACCGGGGACTCAACTTTCCCCTCTTCCCGAACCGCATAACACCCTTCATGGGTGACACCTTCAGCAGTACCTTCTCCCTAACCATGAAAGACACATCCTGGACCTTCCGGTCCGCATAACTCTTCTGCCTAGACTGCACCGTGCAAAGCCGCTCTAAATCAACTTCACCTAATCCAACGTATCCTCAACCAGATCTTTACCCAATAGCCTAGCCTCACCCGACTCAAACCAACTGATTGGAGATCTACACATCCTACCATATAAAGCCTTATACGGAGCCATCTGAATACTCGACTGATAACTATTATTATATGCAAACTCTGTGAGTGGCAGAAACTGGTCCCATGAACCCCCAAAATCAATGACACAAGCACGCAACATGTCCTCCAGAATCTAAATAGTGCGCTCAGACTGCCCGTCCGTCTGAGGATGAAATGTTGTGCTCAACTCAACTTGAGTACCCAACTCTCTCTGCACGGCCCTCCATAACTGAGATATGNTTCTAGGTGTTCCAACTTCTACAGTTTGCGGAAAAGTAATTGCAGAAATTAAAGAACACAATAATTTTACGTGGAAAACACCTGGCTCAAAAGGTGAAAAAACCACTACCTACTTCCCAGTAGGATTTCCCAAAACACTTCACTATGTCAATGAGCCAAACAACATTTACAAAATAAACTCTTTTGTAAACCTAAGGACTAACTCTAATCCCTTTGTGGCAAACTAGCCTCTAGCTAATTGCGACAAATTTCAAGTTAACTCTAACTTGAACACTGTGTACCTATTACAATTGCTTCTAGATAAAGCTGAAAGACACAATATGTAATCACCTACTACAAACAACTAGACTCGAAAGACAACTGATGGAACTGGTTCTTTGAGCTGGTTCAAGTAGCTTGTGAGTCGCACAAGGATTCTTCACATGAACTGCTTGCAAAATTGCTTTGGTAATTTTGCTTTCAATTCTTGTTTCACTTCTGTGTATGTGCGCAATTTATTTAGTAGGAATGCTTCAACAATTTATAGAATCCGTAGTTGAGATGTTGTTGTTCAGTTCTGATGCAACTCTTCCTTGGTGGAAGAGTTTAAGTTTATCTCAACTTCCTTGATCTTCCTTTATCTTGATTTTGTCCTACCTGAATGCGAAGTCCATCTCCTTATCAATTTAGAAACCAGGTTCATTAGGTTATAAACATCACAAATTTTGAAAATCACATATCTTCCCCCTTTTGGCATCATCGAAAAGGTGCAAAATGATAAACTTACCAAAATATTAACAATTACTCATGGCCATTGAGGCAACTACATGTGCAAAGCATGAATTAATCATCAAAAGAAACCAACAAATGTAAGCTATTTAAGAAACTGAGAAAAAAATCAATAACATAATAGCAAAATTCATTTATTAGATAATTGTTCAGACACCATACACAAAAAAGAAATAAAGACAGCCACAACCATGAGCAAAAAGAAACAACAAAAACAGAACAGAATCAGACAATCCCAAACTGGGTCATAGAAGGGGGTTTTGGAGGCACTGGACACCTAAGGCTGGGAAGGGGAAGAGGTTGTGTTCTTGGCATGAAGAAGGGAGAGAATTTGATGCAGCACACCCTCATTCTTCTCCTTTTTCTTAGCTAATTCAGCTTTGAGAGCATCGCGCTCAGCTTCAACCTCTGTAAGGCGAGTTTTCAAACGAAGGATATCCGCATCTTTGACCTCACCTTCCTGCACAAGTGTCCTGACCTTGCTATTAATAGGCAGTTTCCTGGATGAACCAGGTTCATCCTCAGGAATATTCACAATATAGTCACAGTTCAGTAGCGTGTTCTTCCCAAAGTAGTCCTTAGCAGTTGCCATTTCAGACTTCTTCACTGGCACCTTATAGTGAGCAAGCACAGCAATAAGAATGAACCCATAGGGTATAACATGCGCCTTGGATCCATTCACAACCCTGTCCAAGAGTTGAATGATGAATGCAGGCCAATTGATTTGTTTACCACTGTACAAATACTCTATGAGGGTGAGATCCATATAGCTAGAAATGTGCCTTCGCTCTTGCCCAGGTAGTAGAAATTTTATCACAAACTCAAGGAGCAATTTGTGCTGAGGCCTCATCTCACTCTTAAACACTGCCCTGGGTTCCAGTTCTTGCTCATTCTCACAGAAAAACCTTGTGATTTGAAGGGATGAAGGCAAACCATCCAAACTAGGCCACCTTTGCCTTGTGTAGTCATCATACCCCTCAGAAGGGATATGCAGTATGTCCCCCAATTCCTTTGCATCAAACGAAATCTCAACTCCCTAAACCTTAGTAGATACCCTTCCATCTATAACTTCTGCGTTGGCCATAAATTCTACCAGCTCATTCCTAGCCATCCTGCCATCAAGATGAAGGACCATGTCCTTCCACCCTTGCACATCCAAGGTATCTACCAAGAAAATCATCCCTGACTCCTCAAGGTCTCGAAACAACTTCCCTTTCAAAATAGTACGCTTGCCAAACATTGTGAGTTTGTCAGTCTCCTCATCAGACACTTCTGCTTCCTCACCACTCCATTCAGCATCATCAATGATCTTCACTTTCTTTGATGTAGACCTGGTCCTCTTGGAAACTGTTGAGGGTGTAGTAGACACAAATGCTGACTTCTTGGAAGAAGTCCTGACTTTCTTGGGCTTTGGTGTCTCAACCTCAACCTGTGCTGGTTGTTCCTCCTGATGGACGAGGTCCATCTCATCATCATCAACCTGAACTGCCTCAACAGGCTCCCCAAATTTAGCCTTTCCTTTGGTAGCTTTCTTCTTCTTGCTCTCTCTCATAGTTTTCTCCATTTCTTCTTCACTTTGCCTAACAGTGCTTCTAGTAGCACGACTCTTAGGGGCAGGAGCATCAGTAGTTGACGAGGCCTTTCTCTTCTTGGTTGTAACTGGTGTATCAGCTTTCTTGGATTTGGGGGTTCTCTTTTTCTTGGGTTTGTAGGTTTCCCCCAACTTTCTCATCAAGTTTGCCAGAGTCTCCAATAGATGAACCAGGTTCATCTACTGCATGTTGTAGACCTTCTAGTCCTGCTGCTGTCTCCCCAGAGTTGCTTCCCCCTAAATCCTTGATACCCTCCTCAGCGATCATAGGAGCGGGGCCACAGATTGCCAGAGTGGCACCTTCCTTCCCAGTTCCCCTTTCAGAACTCCTTTCTCCCTCTCTCTCAATTTATGTCCTTTTCCCAATTTTCCTTCTCCTATCAGGTACTTCTACATCTACTACAGAACCAATCAAAATAAACCTATTTTCAGCCATTTTAGGTTCAGACCTAACTTTAGAATTTGCCTTCTCAGTATCAGATGAACCTGTTGCTTCTTCCTCGTTTGAAGATTTAAAGGACTCGCTTGAATTTTCAGAATCTTGGTCCTATTTGGCTTGAAGTTTTTCATTCAATTTCCTGGCAAGAGGACCAGATGCAACTTTTTTTCTAGCTAACATTTTCACTCTACGTTTTCTGGGGGCTTGAGTAGGGCTAGGTGTAACGACTGGATTTGTTTGGGGTGAAGGAGTGGGTTCAGGAATGGGTTCTGGAACTAGGGTGTTTTGAGGGGTGTTGATACCCAATTATTTCTCAAATTATTTTTAAAATCCTGCCTACATGCTTCAAAATCACTCTTAGCAATAATGAGTATTTTTCCTATTTTTTACATATTTTCATTTGAATTATTCCCTATTTATTCGATATTTCATATTTTTCATAATTCATAAATTATGCTCTAAATAAATCTCAAAATATTTTTTTATTTAATATGTCATTTATAATCACCTTTTACTTATTAAATTTCAATTATTTCGTAAATTGACTAATCGAGTACTATTTAATTGCAATTACAATTGTTTTGCAATTATAGCCTAATTAGTCATTTTATACCCTTAAAATCAGATTTCATGTCTTTTATATTTTTTATATTGTTTAATTACTATAATTACACTTAATTTTAACTTAATTTCATTTTATACAATTATTAGCTATTTTATTTAATTAATTATCTATTTTTTCATGGGTATTTAATAACTAGCCACATCCCATTTAATTTCTAGCCTGATTTTAATCCAAACCCACTCAATTAATTAACCCAATTACAACCCAAACCAAAACCCAAAAATACCCAGCCCAACTAAAAATCCTACCCGGCCAACCCCACGTTTGATCTGAACTGTTGATCACATNTACCTTCTCCGATGGCCTCAGCCTTCATCTCCGGCCACTCCCAGGCTCATCCCTTCAACCACCGACCACCATGAAGCTATGTTCTCCTGTCACCTTGTCTTTGAGACTCTTTGAGACTTCAACCATGCCAGAACGGCCATGGAGGCTCCTGCCTGGGCGTTTCCGGTCTTCTTCGGCGAGGATCAACCCGATGGTGTTCCGGCTACCACCCTCTATGAGTATTACACCATTTTTTTCAGTTATCTATGGGTTCTCTATGAAACCCTAGTTCTGACCTTTCAACTTCTCTTAAGATCTGCATTTATCTCAATGATTTTCATCTACATTTCTTAAAAAACCTGGTATTCTTCGAATGATTTTCGTTTTCTAAGAACTAGGGTTCTTCGAACCCCTCTTAAACGATTTTAAACCCTGATTCCTTAGTTTTATTTTTTACGATTCTTCTTATGTTCGCTTGTTTATTCGAGGTTTTTCTACTTTGTTGAAACCCTAAATCCTTAATCGAAACCTAGTTTCTGATTTTTTACTTTCGATCTCTATGCTTACTGGTTCGACATGCTTGCATGTCTTTCATGAGTGTTCTGGGTTTCGTTTGTGGTCTATGTGCTTTGTGTTTCCTACTAGGGTTTGACTGATTTTGCTCGATACCTGTTATTTATCGAGTCTGATTGCTCGTTATTGATTGTTCACATGATTGTTACACTGATTCTATGTAATTACCCGTTAAGCTCGTGATATATGCCCTATGCCTATGATTTTGAATTGCTTCCTTATCTATGTGATACTTTCCTTGTTTATTACTGATTCTTTGTGATTTTCAAGCGTATCTCCTTGAACCTATTTTCAGAATTCAAAATTGGTACGCTGCCCTATTTTTATGTTAATACAGACTTCCTTAATTGTATGTTATAGCCTTAATACAAGATTTATACTTTATTACTCTTATTATAGTAAAATCAGTTTTACAATGATTCCTTTTCCTTATTTAGCTTTGATTGTGTCCGTATGAACTTGATTCCTTAATTAAGGGAGTTCATATCCCTAATTGATACTGATTGGACACTATTCCCATACTTGTGTTAAGCCATTGTTCCTTGCCGTATTTGTTACTCGTTTTCAGCATTATAAGTACTCCCTTCTCTTTTGCATAACGGACATACTAACATTGGGCAGTCGAACATTTGCTCAATTCTCTATAGAATACTCTCTTGTGTTCTGCTTCTTGGATCTCTCTCTTGCCTCTATTGCTACTCTTTGCTTCTTACTATTAGCCGGCTGCTAATCCAAGGCTAATATTGTGCTATTCACTACCCTACTGCTGCTTTTTGGTTGCATAACTGGTATGATTCTAGTATTCCAAGCAACATGCTTCAATATTATTTAAATTTCCTATCGTTCCTATTATGCTTCTATTTGTGTTTCTATTTCCTGCTATGTCACTAGCATGCCTAATCCCTTTATATGATCTCTCTTCTTCTTCTAGATTAGCACTGACTCCTGCTCTATTCCCTATGGTTCATTAAGGCTTGTGGGATCACTTGACTATGTGATTACTGTCTCTTTTTCCCTTTTGCATGTCTAGCATGTCTCCTTCATCAACTGCCTAGCCTCTCTTTTGTGATCTCTTTAACAGTTGTATAGTTGCTTATTACTTCCATGAAGTTATCCTCCATGTGTGATGAACTTGTAATTGAAATTGGTTATTTGCTATCATCTAAACTCCCTAAATTCTGTCGGTGACTATTGCTTATGACTCTATTGAATCTGTTGCCTCTCTTCACCATTCTTTATGATGTCTTCATAATCTATGTGACTCCTTGACTGTGTGGCTAATCCCATTTTGTCTTCCTATCTAAATGTCACTTATATGTTCTCTTTAGTAAATGTTGTACCCTCATCTGTAATATGTGATTTGTTCTGAGTACCAATCATGTGCAAGTTACTATCTGTCCCCAACTCCTGTCTTTGCTTGTGATTGTTTTCCAACTAGATGTTGTTGCCTCTTTTATTCAAAACTAATCTCATGTTACCCCTGCATCCCTTTCCCTGTTTGTTCGTTTGCTTGGAACTCTACTGAGTTGTGATTAGTGCTATTACTTCCTATTTCAAAAGTTATTTTCTTCTGTTAATCTTTAAGTGATTTTAAAATCCCTTGTCTTAATCTCTTTTAAGCACTTCACAATTCCTAGACCTTTAGGTTCCACCCCCCTCAGTGTGTGCATCGCTTAGGGACCATGAGTTCCCTCTGAACCTTGAGACACTGAGGTAAGGGTACTCTACACTGCACTTGTTTGACCATGGGCATTTGGTGGGTGCTGGTATTGGCCAGGGCCCTTCACTAAGGCCTTTGGGAGCTTTGCCGCACCCAGGATAATGTAAGGCTATGGAATTGAGAGGGGTGAGCCTGAGAGATAAGGCCTGATTGAAGGCTCCCTATAGAATAACTTCTTATTTTCCTTCTTATTATTGTAATTCATTAATATGGTCTGTAATAATTTGTAGACGAATATTGGGACCGGATAGTGAATATGGGGACTATGCATGCTTAGTCTAGTAAGCGGGTAGAAAACATGCTTATAGGGTTTTATTTACTTATCTGTGCAGTAGATAACCTGTCTAGGACATGCATTTCCCTCATTAGAAATCATGCTTTAGGTCTTTTACTTTCAGCATGTTATCATATTTATTTCGTAAACCATGACCACAACTAATAATTGCAAAATAAATAAATAATGAGACTGCTATAGAATTCCATCACTACATTTTCATAATCATAGCATTTAGAAGCCATGTTTTAGGTATCCCTATGTGCATTAGATATCCTGTCATTTAGGATTTCATATATATTTGAGTTACAGTTGTTGAACATCTGAATCAGCATGTTAATCTAATAATCTCGTAAAAATGTATTTAACTGTTCGAAACATTTCTACAAATCTGTACCTCTTAAAATCAGGACTAAATATACATGTACACCCCTTTGAAATAAATAGGCAATGTATACGACGCCTAGGCAAACTTTAGGCCAAATACGTATAAAAATCAAAACCAATTATGTTCTTGGCGTGTTAATATTAAAATCAATCAGTCCTTTTGAAATGTTGAACTCTGATGCCTTTCACTCTGTGTTGTATCTCTTTTAAAAGTTCGCTCTACTCCTCTAGTCTTTTAATCACAGAATCTTTGAAGCTATGCATTTACTTCCTCTTTGTCGGAATTGTATCTGATTCCTGTCCTATTATGTCTTCAAACTACTTGGTTTCAGAGTTACACCACTCTGCTCAAAATCATGCTATTTTGAATCTTTTTCTGTAACAATTTTACCTACTCCCGTTATTACAACTCTCTCTTTAAACTGCTGACTCTTACTCTACGTTGAGCTACTGTACCTTTTAAGTCACTTCTCTTTTGAATCATTATATTATCTCAAAATCATGCTTTAATGAGAATTCTAAGTCGTTGTGTACTTCTAAATTCTATTGCTGCCTCTAAACTACTGCATTTCTGAAAGTCAATCATTCCTTTGAATTATTCAGTCTTAATTGAACTTTCTGCTTTCACTAACTAAGTTTTCAAACATGTTCTCTCACTAAAACTGTCAGAATTTACTCAGAAACTCTTGTTTTTAAATTCCTGTCATGGGGACTTAAGTGCGTTTGAGATGTGCCAATTATATGTCTACTTGTGGAGGTATCTATGAGCCTTTATTTGTCCCTATGTGTTCCCCATATGTGCAGTCCTACTTATTTTTTTTTATGTCGCTTAGTATTTTGACCTTTAAACCTAAGGGTTCTGCCTAGTTCCTACATTATAGGATTAGTGGTCCTAATCACCCTCTAGGACTTATAGGATGGGACGGATAATGGCACGCAATAAGCTTTCGTGACCAACACACGCGTTTTAAATAACCTTACGGGGTGGGAAGGGTAGAATGCGGACATGATGACCGGTGCGCTAATACCACGTGTAGCCGCCTCCTCGAGGTGTGACATACCGAGTATTGCATTAAAGTGATCCGTATTACTTTAAACCTAGGACACTTCTTTTCAAATGTTTATGTTATTCAAAAACCCTTAAAGATTTTCATACTTGTTTAAATCCCCTCATATGTGAACTTTATTTGTTACTTGCTCGCCGTCCAAATTCACAAAACTTATTGGCTGGGACCCACAGTTGTGGATCCTGAGGAGTGCCTAATACCTTCCCTCGGGATAATTTCAAACCCTTACCCAATCTCTGGCAATGCAAACTAGTTCATGAGTTTCTCAACTCTAGGTGCCCTAACGCACCATAAAAATCATTAGGTGGCGGCTCTTCCTTAAACGTCTTCCTTTAAGGAGTTGTCCAGAATGTCATCAACCCAATCTCTCCGTACCTAACCCATGCGATAGAAAAAGAGGGCGCGACAAGGGGTTGAAGACCTGGTTGGAGATTGTGAGGGAGAGCTGTGTATCGATGGAGAATTAGAGCCAGTGTCATCAAGACCGACATCACAATCAGGGGTGGTTGATGAAGAAGTAGCAGGGGGTGGTGTGGAAGACATTGTTATGAAGATTTGTAAAGAGAAGAGTATTGATCACTTTGTTTGAGAGGAATGATGAACTTGGTTCGACGGTTATACTTTTGTAGAAGAGTGAGTGGGAAATTAGAGAGGTAATGATGGCTATTTAAAGGTGTGGTTATTAAATGCACAACGAGCTTAATTCTTGGTCAAGTGGGAGTCTAATCGCTGCAGGAGTGTCAGTAGATTAGACGGTTATGACTATCTAAATCTAGGCTAATAAAGATTTGATTGAACTCCTTGGAACGGGTTCATTTTGGGATAAGTACTGATAATTTGAAATGAACCAAAAATAGATAGAGTACTGCTCATGTGTGACTATAATTATTTCAATAAGTGTATAGTGATGAGCACGTACCTTGTCAGTCAGATGAACCGGCAAAGATGAACCAGGTTCATCGTGTTAGAGTCTTTAGTTTCCCTCAATTACAAAGATAGAAAAACATCATTAGTGACCAAAGAATCATATTAACACATGGCAAGAGAGTATGACATTAAAGATATGAAACTGAGCAATGATTAATCTGGTTAGTTACCTATTTTAGTGCTTCTAGCAAAAAAAAAATTCATTTTTATTTTTCAATTAGGTGATCTTAATCATCCCTAATTCTAACTTGTTTCTCTCAAAATGCTCCCTACCTAGTGCTTTAGTAAAGATATCTGCAATTTATTTATCAGTAGCACAAAATTCGGTTGAGATCATTCCTTTTTCATAGTTATCTCTTAACAAATGGTGTCTGACATCTATGTGCTTGGTTCTCTTATGATGAACTGGGTTCTTCGTCATACTAATGGCACTAGTGTTGTCACAGAAAATAGGAATACATCCAACCTCTATACCAAAATTGATGTGTTGTTGCTTGATCCATAGCAACTGAGCACAACATGAGGCTGCAACCACATATTCAGCCACAGCAGTAGACATGGCTACTGAGTTTTTTTTCTTGGTGACCCAAGACACAAGGCAAGAGCCTAAAAAGTGAGCCATGCATGAGGTACTTTTTCTGTCAACCAGGAAACCTGCATAATCTGCATCAACATATCCTACAAGGTCGAAATTACTACCTTTAGGATACCAAAGGCATAAGTCAGTGGTGCCTTTCAAATATCTCAGAATTCTCTTCACTGCAGTTAGATGGGACTCATTTGGATTTGCTTGAAATCTAGCACATAGCCCTACACTGAACACAATGTCAGGTCTGCTGGCAGTGAGATATAATAAAGACCCAATCATCCCTCTGTACAGTTTTTGATCGGATGAACCAGGTTCATCCACATCTAATTTTGTAGCTGTGGCTATGGGGGTGTCTATTTCTTTTGAGTCTTCCATTTTAAATCTTTTGAGCAATTCTTTCACATATTTTTGTTAATGGATCATTGTTCCATTTGAGTTTTGCTTAATTTGCAAACCTAAAAAGAAGTTTATCTCACCCATCATGCTCATCTAAAACTCACTCCCCATAAGCTTGACAAATTCCTTACTCAATGTTTTTGAGGTTGCTCCAAAAATGATATCATCTACATATATTTGCACAACCAGGAGATCCTCACCTTTTTCCTTTAAGAACAAGGTGCTATCAATTTTACCTCGTTTGTATCCATGTTCTAGTAGGAATTTAGATAGCCGCTCGTACCATGCTCTTGGTGCTTGTTTGAGTCCATACAAGGCCTTGTCAAGTTTATACACATGGTCAGATGTCTCTTTGCTTTCAAATCCAGGAGGCTGTTTGACAAATACTTCTTCCTTTAGGTAGCCGTTGAGGAAAGCACTCTTTACATCCATCTGGTGGAGAGTGAATTCCATGTGAGCAGCAAATGCTATAAGAAGTCTGATTGCCTCCAGTCTTGCCACAGGAGCAAAGGTCTCATCATAGTCAATTCCCTCTTCTTGACTATATCCTTGGACAACCAGTCTATCCTTGTTTCTTGTAACAGTTCCATCTTCATCGAGTTTATTCCTGAAGACCCACTTTGTGCCAATCACTAATCTGTCTAGTGGTGTGGGTACCAAGTGCCATACTTGACTTATTTCAAATTGATTTAGCTCTTCTTACATGGCATTTACCCAGTAAGCATCCTGTAAGGCTTCAGTAATATTCTTTGGTTCGATCAAGGATAGAAAGGCATCAAACGCACACAGATTTTTCAAGGAGGATCTAGTTTTGATTCTGGATGTCAGATCTGTTATGATGTTCTCAAGGGGGTGAGAGCTTTGGTATGTGTGTGGTTTGAGCACCAATTGTTCACGGCTAGATGATCCCATGGTGTCTTGTTGTTGTGGAACATGATCAGGGCCAAGATCCAGAGTGATTTGCCGTTGAGTTCCCCCTGTCATGTTGCTTGGGGTAGTTGGACCTGGTCCATCACCTATTCCATCTTCCATATTTGCTCCAACTTGTTCACTGCTTCTGACCAGTCCAAACTCCTCATCTTCTGGTTTCTATCTCTCAGTAAGGGTGTTAGTTTTATCAAAAACAACATGCACACTCTCTTCTACAAATATAGTTCTTTTATTATATACTTTATAAGCTTTGTTATGTGATGAATATCCCAAGAATACTCCCTCATCACTTCTGGGATCGAATTTACCTAGGGAATCTTTGCCATTGTTGTGCACAAATCACTTGCATCCAAAAGCCCTAAGGTGGGATATGTTGGGCTTTCTCCCTTTAAGTAATTCATAAGGAGTTTTCTCTACCATTGGTCTGGTCATGTATCTATTTATTATGTAGCATGCAGTGTTTATTGCTTCTGCCCAGAAGATGTGGGGTAGTTTGCTAGAAAGAAGCATGGTTCTAGCCATATCTTCAAGAGTTCTGTTCTTTCTTTCAACAACCTCATTTTGTTGTGGGGTTCTAGGTGCAGAAAAGTTATGATTTATGCCATGTTCATCACATAATTCAGCAAACTTTGTGTCACGCCCCAAACTAGGGGAGGCACGACTGGCACTCGATACTGTATTCGATCGAGTTAGCCACTAAACATACTAGCTAACTAAACTGGGGTCCCAACAAATTGAGCAGCACAACATCTGAAATACTAAGCCTAGACCGTTAAGGTCATGACCTGAATAATAATAA